>JAWNMO010000443.1:0-67757 GCA_035043915.1 Drosophila paramelanica
TAGCTTTTGTAGTCTCTGAAATCGACGCGTTCATACAGACAGACGGACAGACGGACAGAGACGACAGACAGACGGACATGGCTAAATCGACTCGGCTAGTGATGCTGATCAAGAATATATATACTTTATTGGGTCGGAGATGCTTCCTTCTGCCTGTTACATACATTTGCACAAAACCATTATACCCTTTTTTACCCATTTTCAATGGGTTCAGGGTATAAAAAAGTGTGCAAGAGATTTTTTTTCTCTCACAATGACTAATTTAAAGGAGTTGATCGGCAGAAATTTGCGAAATGCGAGCAAAGATAGTATCGCTGCTTTGCACAAATTTATATTTGAGAACGCAGGTGACCGAGGTAACAGACAAAGATTACGTGAATTTACTGGCTTTAAGTTCGATGAAAACAATGAAGAGTTCGAAGCTAAAGAAGTTTATATCGACAAATCGTTGACGCAGAACGATCTAATATCAATTTGTAACGTTTTACGCATAAGCCATAATGTAAACGACTTAGTATTGCATATATTTTGCAATTTGAAGGTCAACAACATGCTAAGCAAAAGCGACAATAACGAAGACGACAGCGAAGAAGAAGACGAATTAGTCAACGAAGAAGAAGATGCAGCAGCAGAGGCAAGAAGCAGTTCACCAAAACACAACTCGCTAGCACACGTAGAAGCAATCGGTAGAAATTTCCAGCAAATAAACATAAACGACGGCATGCAGGTACCTCGATTCGCTATAAGTTTTCGCGATATTGAAGACTCAATTCGCCAATACGACGGCAGTAATGAAATACCTGTGGAAATGTGGATTGCGGATTTTGAAGAACAAGCATTGCTCATGTTCTGGAACGACGTGCAAAAGCTAATATTTGCCAAAAAGTCTTTAAAGGGCATTGCGAAATCATTTATTTTAAGCGAGAGAGGCTTGAATACTTGGAATGCTTTGAAATGTGCACTTTTGAGGGAGTTTAAGTCGGTCATAAATAGCAAAGAAATTCACGAACAGCTGAGTGAGACCAAACGCGCTAACAACGAAAGTGTTTTTGCATTTTACTATAATATGAAAGATATAGCTTTTCGCGGTAATGTTAGTGACAGCGTATTAATGCAATACATAATAGATGGTATTGACGATATATCAATTGATAAAACATTGCTAAATGGTGCAAAAAATTTGTTTGAATTCAAAGAGAAGCTGCAGTGCTATGAATTGAAAAACAAAAACGAAGGACGCAGCAGTAATGACAAAATGAAGCGTATTGATAACAATAAGAAAAATCAAGTGATTAGCAAACAAATAAAAAAATAAATTGTTTGTTATAATTGCGGCGAACGAGGGCATATGTCAGCTAATTGCACATCCAAAGAAAAAGGGAGAAAATGTTTCAGGTGTAACCAGCATGGACATATCGCGAACAATTGTCTACAAAATGAAAAACCAGATTCACGCAAAGCAAATACGCGCAGCTTGCAGCCAAAAAATGATTTGACGAGCAAAGATGTATTCGTTAATGGCCAAAAGTACGTTGCTTTGTTTGACACAGGAAGCAAATTCAATATTGTTCGGGAGGATTTGTACAATCAGTTAAATAAGCCAATTTTAAGGAATTATTCTCTGAGTTTAGTTGGTTTTGGAGGTGAACACAATCAAAGCCAAATTCAACGGTTGGGACATTTTCTTCAAGCAGTCGTAATCGATAATGACGAGTTTATATTGGATTTTTATGTAGTTCCAAATACGTGCATGAACATTAAAATGATTGTCGGAGAAGAGTTATGCCTTTATGCTGAAATAATGAACAAATGAAGAAATGAGTATTTTGAAAATTGACGTTTCAGTTAATAAGTTCGATACATTTAACATTAATGACGAGGCCAGTAAAATTGCCAAACGAGACGTGTACGAACTGATAGAAAACTACACTCAAAATAAAACAATGAAGCACGTGGACGCCCTCAGCCGATATCCTGTGATGGCAATATTAGAAGAGAGCATCTCAATTGGTTTGAAAAAGCACAGGATGAAGATAAACAACTAAGGGCTGTTAAGCAAATAGTTGACGAGCAGCAAACATAAGACAATTATTTTCTTAAGGCTGGCTTTCTTTACAAACTAATTGATGACATTGAAATAATTGTAGTTCCCAACGGTATGCAGAAGCAGATCATAAGTCAAGCTCACGACACTTTGCATTGAAAAAAACAAAGGACCTTATTTGCAAGGACTACTACATTCCAAATATAGAAGACAAAATCAAGAAGCACATAGAATGCTTCGTTCCATGTATTCTGAGCAACCGCAAACGAGGCAAACAGGAAGGTCTGCTACATCCGCTTCAAAAAGACGTGGCGCCATTGCAAACATTTCTCATAGATTTTCTGGGTCCATTGGAATCTACGAACAAGGAGTATAAACATATACTGGTTTGTATAGACTCATTTACAAAGTTTCGCTGGCTGTATCCGACTAAATCAACCATGGCGAATGAGGTCATAATGAAGCTACAGAATCAGAGCATGGTGTTTGGCAATCCAGCGAACATCATATCTGATAGAGGCACCGCATTCACATCTCAAGATGTCCTTAAGTATTGCGAAGACCAGAAAATAAAGGCAATCAAGACTACGACAGGACTTCCCCGAGTTAATGGTCAAGTAGAAAGACTAAATTCTGTTATTATTTCAGTTCTTTCCAAGTTAAGCGTCGACGACCCTACTAAATGGTACAAGCACGTCAACAGAGTCCAGCAAGCCATCAACTCAACTTATACAAGAAGCATAGATACAACCCCATTTGAGCTTCTGACTGGTGTAAAAATGCGCTCAAACGATGATCACCAGTTGCATGAACTGATCAACGCAGAAATGAGAGCTACTTTTAACGACCAACGCGACGAATTACGGATTAAAGCAAAAGGTCAAATATTGAAGCTACAACAGGAGAACAAGCACGCATATAATCTGAGGCGCAAACAGGCTAGGCAATACGACGTAGGCGACCTAGTAGCCATCAAACGCACGTAGTGGTCTTAAGTTAAAACCGAAATTTTTGGGACCATATCAAGTCGTGAAAGTGAAAGGCAACAATGCATACGATGTACAGAAGATCGGGAACAGCGAAGGCCCTAAAAATAGTTCAACTTGTGCAGAGTACATGAAGCCATGGTCCATAAACGGCGATGACGCAGACGCATTCGGGCCGAATGCTTAGTCAGAATGGCCGAATGTGGGAGTGAATATGCATACCAGCCTTACACGATAGCTTTAAAGCATCATCCCTAGACAACAGCGATAAACAACAACGATAGTCAACAGCGATCGAGAAACATCGATACGAAGAAGAGAGGAAGTTGAAGAAACGACGCGCAAGTGGCAAGACGTGCCGCTACTACTTCAGCTACGACGACGACAACGACGAATGTGTTGAGGAGCACTAAGAGGACACTGACAGACGGTCAAATCCAATTAGCTAAGACGTATCACTAAGCTTGCTAATCTAAATATAAAGTATAACAGCATTCAAAATAAACTAATCCCCACATATATATATGTTTAGAATCGTAGGGGAGAGGACTATTGAGAGCCATTCAAAGGTCGCAAATCTAATTTTGACCAAATTCGACAGAACAGACAGTCTATCCCCTCTGTTAGACAATATATAACATAATTTTAAGTTATTAAAGATTTAAAGTTATTATCTGTGGGAAATAGGGCCAAACCTTCGAAAGCTTTATCTTGTTCGGTAAAATTTTGAAAAGAAATATCTTTTTAGGCCAAAGCTTCAAAAGATATATCTATTTAGACTCGCTCGGTTCAGAACTATTGAATGCTATTCAAAAATCCCATATGTTAATTATATATCACAATTTTAAGTTATTAAAGATATAACGTCAACATCTTTGGGAAATGATGCCAACCCTTCGTAAGCTTTCTCATTTGAAAAAGATAAATCTATTAAGACTCCCTCGGATCAGAACTATATAGATATAGCCATTTTCCCTTATTTAAATTTAAAACGTCCATATCTCGGACTAATGAGTTAATAAATCTATTAAGACTCCTTCGGATCAGAACTATATAGATATAGCCATTTACACTTACTTAAAGTTAAAATGTTTAAATCTCAGGCAAGTAAGGTCGAATTGTTGAGAGATATATCTATTTAGACTCGTTCGGATCAGAACTATATAGATTTAGCCGTTTACACTTATTTAAAGTTAAAACAACTATATATCGGAAAAATGAGTTCAAGTCTTCTAGATATATATCTGTTTAGAATCGTTCTGGAGAGAACTATTGAGTGCTATTCACAAATCCCAATTCGAATGTTGACAAAATTTGACAGAAAAGACAGTCTATCTCCTCATTTAGACAATATATAACACAATTTTTAGTTATCAAAGATATAACGTCATTATCTCTGGGAAATAAGGCCAAACCTTCGCAAGCTTTCTCATTTTAGATTATTGCGGAGGCCAAATCTTAAAAAGATATATCATTTTGGACTTATCCAAGGGCCAAATCTTCAAAAGATATATCTATTTAGACTCGTTCAGAACTATAGAATGCTTTTCAAAAATCCCACATCTTAATTTTGACAAAACTGGACAAAAATATCACGAGATATAGCCGTTTAGACTTATTCAAAGTTAAAACGTCTATATCTCGAACAAATAAGTTCAAATCTTCTAGATATATATATTTTTAGATTCGTACGGGAGAGAACTTTTGAGAGCCATTCAAAGGTCGCAAATCTAATTTTGACCAAATTCGACAGAAAAGACACTTTATCTTCTAATTTAGACAATATATAAAACAAATTTTAATTTATTAAAGATATAACGTCATTATCTGTGGGAAATAAGGCCAAACCTTCATAAGCTTTCTCATTTTAGATTATTGCGAAGGCCAAATCTTGAAAAGATATATCTTTTGGACTTATCCAAGGGCCAAATCTTCAAAAGATATATCTATTTAGTATTAAAGCTTTACAAAAATCTCACAGCTTAATTTTGACAGAACTCGACCGAAATCGCACGAGATATAGCCATTTACACTTACTTATAGTTGAAATTTTTAAATCTCAGGCAAGATAGGTCGAATTGTTGAGAGATATATCTATTTAGACTCGTTCGGATCAAAACTATTGAATGCTTTTCAAAAATACCACATCTTAATTTTAACAAACTTGACAAAAATTGAACGAGATATAGACATTTTCACTCATTTAAATTTGAAACTTCTATATATCGGACAAATGAGTTCAAATCTTCTAATTATATATCTGTTTAGAATCGTACTGGAGTGAACTATTGAGTGCCATTCAAAAATTCCAATTCTAATTTTGACCAAATTCGACAGAAAAGACAGTTTATCTCTAATTTAGACAATATACAACAGAATTTTAAGTTATTAAAGATGTAACGTCAATATCTCTGGGAAATGAATTCAAACATTCGAAAATTTTATCCTGTTAGATTAATGCGGATGCTAAATCTTGAAATAATATATGTTTTTACATTTTACAGTTATTTAAATATAAAATGTCCATATCTCGGACAAATGAGTTCAAATCTTCTAGATATATCTGATTAGAATCGTTCAGGAGAGAACTATTGATTGCCATTCAAAAATCCTATTTCGAATGTTGACCGAATTCGACAGAAAAGACAGTCGATCTCCTCATTTAGAAAATATATAACACAATTTGAAGTTATTAAAGATATAAGGTCAATATTGAACTCGGTACCTCCGTGATAAGATGCACAACTCTTACCAACTGCACCACAATACCGCATTTTTCGCGAATGTTATAACATTATTTAACCATCGCAAAAAGTCAACGAAAACGAAAATTTTGCACTTGTCATTAAAACGATACAAATTAATAATAATTATAATTATGAATAACGAAAAAATAAAATAATTCAACATTGCTCTACCATACCATCGCTGAATTCGAACCCAGTCCTCCGCGTTATGAGGCACAACTCTTACCCACTGGACCACGCTCTTACTTCACTTCGTTGTGCTAAAACTCAATTTAACCGTTGCAAAAAAAATTCCTAGAAAACGCAAGACAAATTTCTGCACGTGCATATGTATGCGTGCACATGTACACAGAAATTGCCAAGCAGCTGCGCTTTGCCCCCACTACTGAAAATAGATTCTTGATTTGCTCGTAAACTAAATGTATCGACCGTTATGAAATTTTCAGGACTTATTCAGATCATCGAATGTATTACAAACCAATTTGCACGTGTGTAGTATTTGATTTGCTGTTTTTTTGGTTTTATCGATATTGTGGGCGATTGGGGGGAGGTATCCAAAACCTGAAAGGCATTCAAATTCTTCGTATGTTATACGCGAACATAAAAAAAATAAATTTGGTGGCTCTAGCTTTTATAGTTTGGGAGTTATGCTTAAAAAACCGAGTCAAAAAAGCGATAAATATCGATAATAAGAAAACGGAAGGAGTTATCGATGTTTTGAAATAAACTTGATCTGCGTATGGTATATACAAAACGAATGAGACCAAGATCAGCTTTCTAGCCATTGTAGTCTCTCAAATCGACGCGTTCATACAGACGGACGGACAGACGGACAGACGGACAGACAGACAGACGGACATGGCTAAATCGACTCGGCTAGTGATGCTGATCAAGAATATATATACTTTATGGGGTCGGAGATGCTTCCTTCTGCCTGTTACATACATTTATCAAACCATTATACCCTTTTTACCCATTTTCAATGGGTTCAGGGTATAAAAAACAATTACCAACGGAAAAAGAAATGTTCCACAGCCGGGGCTCGAACTCGGTCTCCCCGTCTTAAGATGCACGACTCTTACCAACTGCACCACACTACCACATTTTTGACGAATGATATAACATTAGTTAACCATCGCAAAAAGTCAACGAAAACGAAAATTTTGCGCTTGTCATTAAAACGATACAAATTAATAATAATAATCATTATAAATAACGAAAAAATAAAATAATTCAACATTGCTCTACCATATCAGCGCTGAATTCGAACCCGGTCTTCCGCGTTATGAGGCACAACTCTTACCCACTGGACCACGCTCCTACTTCACTTCGTTGTGTTAAAATTCAATTTAACTGTTGCCTAAAAAAATTCCTAGGAAAACGCAAGACTTTCTGGACGTGCATATGTATGCGTGCACATGTACACAGAAATTGCCAAGCAGCTGCGCTTTGCCCCCACTACTTAAAATAGATTCTTGATTTGCTCGCAAACTAAATGTACGATCGTTATGAAGTTTTCAGGACTTTTTCAGATCATCGAAATCTATCTACAAACCAATTTGCACGTGTGTAGTATTTGATTTACTTTGTTTTTTGGTTTTATCAATATTGTGGGCGATTGTGGGGAGGTATCCAAAATCTGAAACATTTAAATTCTTCGTATGTTTTACGCGAACATAAAAAAGTTAGTTTGGTGGCTCTAGCTTTTATAGTTTGGGAGTTATACTTAAAAAACCGAGTCAAAAAAGCGATAAATATCGATAATAAGAAAACGGAAGGAGTTATCGATGTTTTGAAATAAACTTGATCTGCGTATGGAATATACGAACCGAATGAGACCAAGATCAGCTTTCTAGCTTTTGTAGTCTCTGAAATCGACGCGTTCATACAGACAGACGGACAGACAGACAGACAGACGGACAGACAGACGGACATGGCTAAATCGACTCGGCTAGTGATGCTGATCAAGAATATATATACTTTATGGGGTCGGAGATGCTTCCTTCTGCCTGTTACATACATTTGCACAAAACCATTATACTTTTTTACCCATTTTCAATGGGTTCAGGGTATAAAAAGGAGTTTATTTCCGCAAAACAAATTAAAGTTATTTTAGCACAGATTATACACGTCAACAACTCTCAAGCTGAGAACTCTCTTGAAGGAAGGGACTAGATATATACATACCAAATTTGGAGACTCTGTCTTTAAAACTCTACGTGATATAGATTTTCGTGATTTGCAGAGCGGGACAAAGATGACAAATTATTTACATTCCAAATTTGGTAACACTGGCCTTAAAACTGGGCGACATATAGATTTTCGTGGTTTTAAAGGCTGGTATGGTCTTGGGATAAACATTTCTTCATTTACCGATCTTAAAATAAGGTGACAAGTTATAAACACTCAAAATTTGATGACACTAGCCTTAAATCTGTGCGATATATACATTTTCGTGGTTCGAGAGGCGGGTTAGGTCGTTTCCGTAACGTCTAGGGAAGCTTTCCTGCAATATACAGGTGGTGACACTAGCTTAAAAATCGTAGAAGATATAGACATTTTAAATTTTTAGGTCGCGGCGCCTGATGTTGTTCTAGTGGAATTGGTCGGAATATCAAAAAAGATATCTTTGTAGAAGTGGACTCCTTATATACATACCCATTTGGAAACTCTGTCCTTAAAACTCTAGTCTTTTCGCCATTTTCGGTGGACGTAACATTTTGTCAACATAGTGCCCTCGGAGTGAACCACGACATATCTTTCAGGCTGCTGCCGAGTTCGATTTGAACACAAAGATTTCTATGTCAAGGTTAACAGTGCAGACACTAATGGAGTTTAGATATTGTAAGCCGCAAGCTTCCGGTGCTTCCCACGACAAATCTTTCGGTTAACCAGCGCGTTCGATTTGAACACAAAGATTGCTAAGTCGAGGCGGATGACGGCGACATCCCCCGATGGTAAATTTCCACCTCGTGTCTTTGGTTTTATTGCGAACTGAACGCGAAGCTTTCTAAGCCAAGGCTACAAAATTTACATTTTAACAAGTTCGTGCCCTCGGGGTTTACCAAGTCATATCTATCAGGCTTTTGCCACGTTCGATCTGAACACAAAGTTTTCTAAGTCAATGCTGACTCTGCCGACATCAAAAGATATTCAATATTGTATACCGCGTGCTCGTGAGGTTTAAGACGACATATCTTTTGGGTTGCCGTTGCGTTCGATTGGATTACGAAAATTGCCAAGTCGAGGCTAACGCCGGCGACATCAACCGATGGTAAATTTCCACCTCGTGTCTTTGGTTCTATCACGAACTGAACGCGAAGCTTGCTAAGCTGAGGCTGACTCCGCTGACAACTATGCCCGTTACATAGTGCCCTCGGAGTTTACCGCGACATATCTTTCAGGCTGCCGCCGCGTTCGATCTGAAAACAAAGTTTTTGAGGTCAAGGCTGACAGTGCCGACATTAACGCAGTTAAAATATTTTAAACCGCGAGCTGTCGGTGCTTCCCACGACATATCATTCGGTTTACCACTGCGTTCGATTTGAATACAAAGATTGCTAAGTCGAGGCTGGTGCCGGCGACATCTCCCGATGGTAAATTTTCACCACCTATCTTCGGTTTTATTGCGAACTGAGCGCGAAGCTTTCTAAGGTGAGGCTACAGAATTTACATTTTGACAACTTCGTGCACTCGGGGTGTACCACGTCATATCTTTCAGGCTGCCGCCCCGTTCGATCTGAACACAAAGTTTTCTAAGTCAAGGCTGACTCCGCCGCTATAAACGGAGTTTAAATATTGTAAACCGCGTGCATTCGCGGTTTACCACAATATATCTTTCGGTTTGCCACCGCGTTCGATTGGATAACGAAGATTGCTAAGTAAGACTGACGCCGCCCACATCTACCCGATGGGAAATTTCCATTTTGTGTCTTCGGTTATATCGCAAACTGAACGTGAAGCGTGCTAAGCCGAGGGTACAGAATTTACATTTTTACAACTTCGTGCCCTTGGGGCTTACCACGACATATCTTTCAGGCTACTGCTGCGACTCGCCTGAACACAAAGTTTTCGAAGTCAAGGCTGACTCAGCCGATATCAACAGAAGTTAAATTTTGTCAACCGCGTGCTCTCGGAGCTTAAGACGACATATCTTTTGAGTTGCCACGGCGTTCGATTGGACTACGAAAATTGCACACATAGACTTGTTCGTGCAATTTTTCGAGGGTTGAATAAGGGACTGCTAATTAAAATGCAGATTTGAAGTGTGAGGGCATATGAGATCACATGCGCACATGTACTTGAATGGACTTGTTTGTTTACCATTTCGGGGGTAGGATAAGGGTCCGATCAGGCACGTGACTCTCCCTTTTTTATACGGGAAAGGAACCCAAAGGCGACGGTACACAGGTTTAAGAATGTTTTGTTGGGCGACGGCGCACAGGTTTACGCATGTTTTATTCGAGGAAAAGGTCGATCGTAAATTTCACGCCTATAGGCGCCTGCTGACAAGGGAAAACATCTATATTCTATGTGCCTGTGGGTCGAGGATCAATTATGTATTCAGGTATTGTATTAACGGATTTCTGGAATTGTATTCACATAAATTTAACAGTTTTATGACGTGTGGCTTACGTGCTAACAGGCTCGTTGATTGAACAAGGTTTCTGTGATTTTTAGAATGCCTGTTTTCTTCGTTGTTATGATAATTTTATGACTTTGAGTTGAGTTGAGACTTTCTCTAAAAAGTATACGCACTTCAATTGCAGGTGTGAGGGACCCGCCGCTATGTCCTACCAAACCTGTTAGAACCTATTTCTTAATTAAATGCAGAACTAGAAAATCTCAGTTCCTAGGCTATAAATGTTCCTTTCATACATTGAATCCACATCAGTAGTTCTCGATCTAACGCCACTGCCGCCATCAATGGACCCTCCACCGCCCACGTTAACGGACCCACTAACTACGCCCACTACACCATGAACGGACTCGCCACCCCCACCCCAGGCTTCTATTATCCTGGGTACAACACCGCTACCATCAACGGACCCACCCACTACACCACTTCCATCTCCAACGGATTTTACCACGCATCTAGATACAACGCCTACTATGCCAACGGACCCACCCACATTCAGCCTACGCCAACATAGACTCGCATCACGCCCATCAACACAACGCTCACTACCCCAATGGACCCTCCACCAGCTCTTCATGCAACACCAACGCCAACACCAGCAACAGCGTCGCGCGTGGAAAATCTGCTATATATTGCAGAGCGTGTGACATATACATTTTCGAGGCCAATTGGAGCGCACATTTCCGCTCCAATGCTCATAAAAGCCGGGCTTACACACCTGTAAGCGATCGCGTGAAATTGATTTCGAGCGGGTACAAAAATCGCATATGCACATATGGGTTCGAAAACCCCAGAGCTTAACTTCTTGTTCCTGACGAGTTCATGAGTGACGCCGCAGATGCGCTAGTGCCACTCATGAAAAACATACTCCATTTACATATCTCTGATAAGGCAAATTTCGAGCTATTTGCAGAGTATGTAAAATATGTGAATGATGAATTAATTTCATCCATAAAGTCCCATCAGATAGAGATGGGAATAATGACACTGGCGATGAGCACTGAGGATGTTTTTGTGGAGCATTGTGCTAGGCTAAAGGCAAAAATGGTCGAGTTCCAAGAAAAAGAAAGTGGCTGGAGTCTAACAAAAATTATTCGTCTGGAGACGAATATTAATAAATATACACAAATGAAGGTCTCCAGCTGGATGGATATGACCAAAACGCTCAAGGCGAAAAAAGCGTTGATAAATATAAAAAAGAATGACGAATATTGTTTCAAGTGGGCGGCGATATCTGCGCTAAAGACACCGCAAAGCAACCCCAATCGGTGCAGCAGCCATGGTATCCAAGCCATCGAAGCCATTATAATTTCATTAAGCGATACTTTAACGCTTAATTTCGAAAATATGCAGTTTCCTCTCGCTCTCAAACAAATTAAAGTGTTTGTAAGTCAAAACCCGAGCATTAGTATTAATGTATTCGGGTTTGATGAGGAAACAGGGTGTGTAATTGGCCAATTATATTTGACGTAGGAGGAGAAGCAGATGCACATCAGCCTAATGTTGTTGGAGATGGAAGGTCGAGCCCATTTCATATGGATCAGAAATTTGTCAAGGTATGTAAATTATTATTAAGAGCGGTGTCCCACGACGCTTTCTTTAAAGAATTTTGTTTTTTCCTGGGATACCTTCATGTTAGCGTCAAGCACTGAAGTACTGCGTCGATATGGTTAACATGGTCGCGTCATCTACATAGACGTAACATATTTTTCCTATAAGTTCCCTGAGCACGTCGTCTATGGTTCTTCCCTTCCCGCATTCTACTTCCCGCATTTTTTAGACCGAAGGGTAAGCGGCAGAATTCATATTTCCCACCGTTTACCGAAAACGGGGTTTTCTCGCGGTCTTGTTCCGCCAGATAAATTTGATGATACCCTGACCTTAAATCTAATGTTGTGAAAAATTTAGCTTTTCCCATGTTTGCTAAAATCATGGGAATAGAAGGCATAGGGTATCTATCGGGGATGGTTTGTTCGTTCAGTTTCCTAAAGTCGATAACCAGTCGTTTGTTTTTATTGCCGTTGGCATCTGTCCCTTTTTTGTCAACTACCCATGTTGGGCTGTTGTATGGGGATCTCGATGGTCTTTTTATGCCATCTTTCAGTAGCTGTTTGATTTCGCTGTTCACGAAATCAGCTACTCCCATAGGGTGTGGGTACATTTAAGAATATACCGGCTCGTTGGTTTCATTTCGAATTGTGGCGACGACTGAAGAGTTAAAGGGTAAAGCCTCGCAAGAGTTCGAAAACACCTTTATTCTTTTTAAAATCATTTTTTTTAACTCTTTCTTGGCGGAATGTGGTACTACAATGTCGTCGACATGTGTAAAGTTCACACTATCACAATTGTAAAACTGAAGCTTTTCCGCTGTGTCCTTGTATTCAAGGGTGGCGTTATTCAAATTAATTGTTACTCCTGCCTGCGTTAAAAGGTCGAAGCCAATTATGGCATCAAAAGTGCCAAGCGTGTCTAGAAGGAAAAATGGAGACACTTGTCGGAAAACCGACATAAGGCATTTATTTTTGATTTGACTGGAGCCATGTATGGAACTCACAGTGAAAGGGTTGGCGACTGGCATTATGTTTTTTAGCTCCATTACGGGCTTGACATAATTTTTTGCCGCGCCGGTGTCTATTATAACTTTTAGTGTCCTCCCAGCCAGCTGCCGTTCGATGACATGTAGCCGGGAGCGTTCCCTAAAAAATTTAATGAGTCAACGTCGAATACGGATTCGTTATCCTCATCTATGTCATTGACTTCCTGCTCAGCTACGCTTTTATTGCCTTCCTCGGTGTTGACCGGGGCACTTTGGACAACTTTGTTCACCCTTTGACGCCTTTGGCCGGACACTCGTTCTGGCATCTCTTCATGGCATTCGCGTTGCTAGCCTGCTGCTTACCAAAATCAGTGGGCTGCCTAAATTTTGAGGAGGAATCTACATCCATCGGCTCGGGCGCTTGGGCTTGCTGTTCTTTTTTGTTGTGGCTACTATTAGCGTTGTTATGATTACGCTTTACAAAATGTGGGTTCTTTTCCTGGCTTCTCTCATCCTTATTGCTTTTCCCCTGCTTATTCTGGGTGCGAGCCCTATAGGCTTCTATAGCCTGGGCTTTTTCTTCAAGTGCTTTGGCGTATGAAGAAGAAAATAGGCTTCGCTCAATGCTTGCTTCCGCTTCTTTGGCAAGTGCCAAGCAGAGGGTAAGTCTCTGGGTTGTGCCGGGAAAACGATAGCTCTTAAGGATTTTTTTAGACCTGAAATGAATGCATGTTGCGCATCCACTCTAACCTCTCTGTTGAGTAGGTCAGCGCCTTCCTGGTCGTGAGACATGATCATTTTGTTAGTGACAAGGGTAAGCTTTCGCTCAACTGTATTATAATACTCCATGAGCCCTAAGTCGCCTTGACGGACCATCTCTAGCCCTTGACGCAGGGTGCGTAGTGAAGTTCTATCAGCATACGTGCAATCTAGCCTTGCTATTATTGCGTCGAAATTAAGTACAGTGTTGTGCGAGACTAACAATGCCCTTGCGGACCCTCTGATTTTGTTTCTGATAATAGTCACAGCTTGGTAGTGTGTGGTGCTGCCATTGTATGGCTTGAAAAGTTCGTACGCGTCAGTGGCTGACTGCCGCCACGCCACGTAGTCATCTTGGGTCCCGTCAAACTCTGGGATAGATTTTATGAGGTCTAGGGGAATATCCCACCTAACCGTTGGGTCGACACTAATTCTTTGAAAAACCTCTACCTGAGGAACATCTACGCGCAAACTGGTGATTTGTTCTTGAACTGCTGCGCCTGAAAACTCACTTGTTGCTGCGCCAATGCCTGGGCAACAGCGGCTTGCACCAACGATTGAATCTGATCTGCATTCATAGTTGACTCGACCTGGCACTCCTGTCTGCTATTGTTTTCTGGCTCCGAACACCAGCTGTGTTCACTATCGTATTCTACCTTTACTTCCCTATAGATATTTGACCAACTCATCAATCATAAGACTGAGGTGACACCTTTCACTTGCACGGTTTTGTTATATTGCCGATTGTTTTAAATCGGTTGCCATAAAATTTAATTGCGAAAAAAACTTTTTTTTTTTTTCCACCGCGTTGGCATAAAAAGTAGAATGTAATCGCAAAGAGACAAAAGAAAATTTCTTCTTCTTACTATTTTATTTATTTTTTTTATTTTTTTTTTATTTAATTATTTTTAACACTGTTCTCCTTGATATATGTAAATCAATGTGAATGTTGTTGAATTACTCTTGATTGTCCCATGCAACAGTCATATAGTGTGATGCCGTCGCTCCTTAATCCAGAGTGGTGATCTTACTGTGTTGCATTAACAGAAGATTACGGTGTGAAGGTTAACTGACCCTCTATTGCTAGCCTTGGGCTAGACAATAATAACAAGATATATTTTAACGACCAATGTCGGAGTAGTACTTTATTCTGCGACTTATGCTTAGTGCGCTTCACGTAAAACTGAACATGACAAACAAGAATGCTTAGCTCTAGACCCAAGTCTGGTACTCGCAACACGCCACAATGTCATGGTCGGCAAGCCGACTCAGTATAATCATAGGCAATAAACGGAAAGCTCTTGCGACATAAACAAAAGTGTTCGATTACCGCCTCTGACCATTGCAGCTACAAAGTGCTGCTTGGATTGCTTAGGGTAACCCAACAAACAACTATTATCGTAACTTATCAGTTAACTATATATATTATTATCTTTCCGTCTGACTCAAACTCATCCCTGAACTTTGGATAGTTTTGATGTTATGGTTGTTTAATCTATGGAGGAGTGGCATGCTCAGGACTGCGTCGTGGCTGATGATGTTTAGCAAGGGTGATACTGCTATGCCGGGGGTTTTGCTTAAGATTTCACGCTGGTTCACGTACTTAGTTCCATTGATGACTGCTAGGCGCTCGAACGTGACAAGGTGCGTGCCATTTGTTGATATTACAACTCCAGATGGCTGGGCTGCGAGCAGTGCTCCCAGCGTGCAAGGCCCGCGCGCAAGTATCATGTTCTGCCAGTCTGCAGAACGTGGATTAGATTGTTGTGGTACATTCCGTGACCGCTATGACGCCATCCTTACACTCGGCTATGATGTCGTCTTGTAGTTGCAGTAATGTGTTGTGGGTGTTATACGGGGAAGACGGTGATCTTCTAACAAATAGGTTTTATTCTAGGGTATGCGATTAGTATGTGAATAATATTTTCAGACTGAAAGACTTTAATATTATTTGCCTCTAAAAGACTAACTACGGGTATGTCGAGGGTTTGCTCAACTAGAGACTTCAAATCGTCATGGTTAAAAATGGTAGGATTGATTATATTTGACTTAGCCAAAGTGACTGTTAAAATTAAATTTTGAATTTCTGTAATTAACATTCTGTTTCTTGCCAACAGTGCTTCGTATAAATGTGGGGTGTCAACAAAGTCATTTTGCTTTGCCCTTATTATTTGATTGATGGTATCTGTTAGTTGATTAATCTGCTTCTGAATCTCTGAGTTTATTACAACCTGTCTATTGTTTGATTCTATTAATTGAAACTCGGACATTTTCATTTTTTCGAAATCTGAGGCATCTGGAGTACCTGCTACTACCTTAAGTGCTGTGAAAGTCCAAACTTCTGGCTATTCTGTGATGGATTTGTAGAACGGACAAAAGACTTCTAATGTGATCTGTATCAACATCTAATAGTTTTCGCATGTGTGACTGCGTGAATAATTTAGCTAACAGACAGATTGCTCGAGTGCCTCAAGTAGTCCCTCTGTTCCCATACTAACGCATCGCCATCTATTACTGGAATGTAATTAGCGTGCGAATAATCGGTGATCCGACCGTTCACTACTGTCACTAGTACAAGTAATCTGGCGATATTAATCCTGCAATATAGAGGAGAATGAGAAAGAATAAAATTTGTGCATCTTATTTCTATCACTAACTTATTTATTTGGTGCGTAAAGTAGATTTTATTCGAGGTTGTCCGTGTGGACTACCCTCCCCTTAACAAGAACAGACGTTCCTAGGTCTGCTTGTACTTTTTCCTCTGAACATAAAGGGGATAACTTGTTGTCCAGTCTCTTGTTGTTCTTTACGAACTTTTTTTCGCCTACATCAAATACCCTGTTTTGTATATTCAGGTTGCATCTCTCGATAATAGTTTTCTGTGCCTTAGATATTTTTTCTTTTATAGCCCGCCGGAGATTTTCAGATGCTGCATGAATGACTTCCACAGGTTTTAGGTCTGTGACTGAGTGCAGAGTTTTGTTGTACTCTTTTGTACTCCTCATTATAAGTTCCGTTGTGTCGTCAATTTTCCTATCGATTTTTATGCACCTTGCGATTTCAGCTAGGGTGCTGTGGAAGCGCTCTACCTGACCATTAGAAACACTGTGGAGGGGGGCGCGTTTACAATATCGATGTTTTAGCTGTTTTTGAGGAGCGATGTTATCGTCTCTGATTTGAAAGCTGCCTCGTTGTCGCAATAAATGGTTTTAATGCTTGGGAATAAATTTACTAACTGCAATATGGGAGCTTTGACGTCAACTATTGTACGCGAGACTAATGGCTGGACAACCGCGAATTTTAAGAACTTGTCGATGCAAGTCAGAAACTGTTTTTTGTCCGTATTGAATTCGTCAATATGAAGCATCTTCCCTGGGTAAGAGGGAATTGGTGTTGTTCCGAGCTCTTGTTTTTTGGGGTGTCTATCGTACTTCCCTTTTGTGCAAACTTTACAATTTGCAATGATTTCACTTGCTAGTTTATTCATTTTGGGAAAATAGTAGTCGCGAAGGACTTGCTTGGCATTTTCCTGGGCCGCACGATGCGCACGGTTATGCTCGGCAGTTATTATTTCCCACTGCTCGTTCTTGTTTGTGACGTCGCACAGCAAGTTTTTACAATGCCAAAATTTTGTTGACGGAAAATTTAACACAATGTTGTGTTTCAAAGATAGTGTTTTTGTCAGTGAAATTAAATAGATGGCAGGTTTTACTGCCAAAAAGTATAAGATTTCGTTTTAGTGGGAAACGTGCGTCTTCTAAAACTATTTGGTTCCTAAAGCAGTTTATAGGCTTTTCGGTTGATCCGACCGTGTAGGTCAATGACAGTTCGCTGTGTATGGTTGCGACGTCGGAGTGAGGTTCGTCCTGTAGAGCGTTTACATTTTTCTTTACCTGGCTTGTAGAACATTTTTGCATCATGTTCGTCAATGTAAGCCTTCCACCTTTTAATTTTTGCGTTAGTGTTCTTTTCAGACACTGCAAATGTTAAATGCTGATGGTCAGTGAAAATTTGTATGTCTTTGGTACCATACAGGAAATTTTGCAGCTTATAGCCAGTAACTCTCTTTCGTTAGTAGCGTAATTAAGCTCGCATTGCTTTAAGGTTCGCGATATCATTGTAATGGGTCGGCCCCCCTGGGACAGTACAGCCCCGATGCCATTAGCGGCGGCATCGGTGGTTAAGTCGAAGGGCTGTTTGAAGTCTGGGTACATAAGAATGACATCTTCTGATGCCAGAATGTTTCTTAGGTGTTCGAATGCATTGCGTTGTGTGTCAACTCCACCGGGACTTTTCGGGACATGTGTTTGCTAACAGTTCCGTTTTGGCCTTTTAGAATATCCGTTAACGGCTTCGCAATTGTGGCGTAGTCTTTAACGAACCTTTTATAATAACTAGCCAGGCCTAGGAATCTTCTTAAGCTCAACAAATTTTTTGGCTCAATGTATTCCTGCATGGCTTTGACATTTTCGGGGTCGGTTTTTGCGCCGCCCCTGGTCACTATGTACCCTAAATATTCGACGCTTTCTTTAAAGAATTTTGTTTTTTCCTGGGATACCTTCATGTTAGCGTCAAGCAGTGAAGTACTGCGTCGATATGCTTAACATGGTCGGTTTCATTTTCGGAGAAAATGATCACGTCATCTACATAGACGTAACATATTTTTCCTATAAGTTCCCTGAGCACGTCGTCTATGGTTCTTTGGAAAATACTTCCCGCATTTTTTAGACCGAAGGGTAAGCGGCAGAATTCATATTTCCCACCGTTTACCGAAAACGGGGTTTTCTCGCGGTCTTGTTCCGCCAGATAAATTTGATGATACCCTGACCTTAAATCTAATGTTGTGAAAAATTTAGCTTTTCCCATGTTTGCTAAAATCATGGGAATAGAAGGCATAGGGTATCTATCGGGGATGGTTTGTTCGTTTAGTTTCCTAAAGTCGATAACCAGTCGTTTGTTTTTATTGCCGTTGGCATCTGTCCCTTTTTTGTCAACTACCCATGTTGGGCTGTTGTATGGGGATCTCGATGGTCTTTTTATGCCATCTTTCAGTAGCTGTTTGATTTCGCTGTTCACGAAATCAGCTACTCCCATAGGGTGTGGGTACATTTAAGAATATACCGGCTCGTTGGTTTCATTTCGAATTGTGGCGACGACTGAAGAGTTAAAGGGTAAAGCCTCGCAAGAGTTCGAAAACACCTTTATTCTTTTTAAAAACATTTTTTTTAACTCTTTCTTGGCGGAATGTGGTACTACAATGTCGTCGACATGTGTAAAGTTCACACTATCACAATTGTAAAACTGAAGCTTTTCCGCTGTGTCCTTGTATTCAAGGGTGGCGTTATTCAAATTAATTGTTACTCCTGCCTGCGTTAAAAGGTCGAAGCCAATTATGGCATCAAAAGTGCCAAGCGTGTCTAGAAGGAAAAATGGAGACACTTGTCGGAAAACCGACATAAGGCATTTATTTTTGATTTGACTGGAGCCATGTATGGAACTCACAGTGAAAGGGTTGGCGACTGGCATTATGTTTTTTAGCTCCATTACGGGCTTGACATAATTTTTTGCCGCGCCGGTGTCTATTATAACTTTTAGTGTCCTCCCAGCCAGCTGCCGTTCGATGACATGTAGCCGGGAGCGTTCCCTAAAAAATTTAATGAGTCAACGTCGAATACGGATTCGTTATCCTCATCTATGTCATTGACTTCCTGCTCAGCTACGCTTTTATTGCCTTCCTCGGTGTTGACCGGGGCACTTTGGACAACTTTGTTCACCCTTTGACGCCTTTGGCCGGACACTCGTTCTGGCATCTCTTCATGGCATTCGCGTTGCTAGCCTGCTGCTTACCAAAATCAGTGGGCTGCCTAAATTTTGAGGAGGAATCTACATCCATCGGCTCGGGCGCTTGGGCTTGCTGTTCTTTTTTGTTGTGGCTACTATTAGCGTTGTTATGATTACGCTTTACAAAATGTGGGTTCTTTTCCTGGCTTCTCTCATCCTTATTGCTTTTCCCCTGCTTATTCTGGGTGCGAGCCCTATAGGCTTCTATAGCCTGGGCTTTTTCTTCAAGTGCTTTGGCGTATGAAGAAGAAAATAGGCTTCGCTCAATGCTTGCTTCCGCTTCTTTGGCAAGTGCCAAGCAGAGGGTAAGTCTCTGGGTTGTGCCGGGAAAACGATAGCTCTTAAGGATTTTTTTAGACCTGAAATGAATGCATGTTGCGCATCCACTCTAACCTCTCTGTTGAGTAGGTCAGCGCCTTCCTGGTCGTGAGACATGATCATTTTGTTAGTGACAAGGGTAAGCTTTCGCTCAACTGTATTATAATACTCCATGAGCCCTAAGTCGCCTTGACGGACCATCTCTAGCCCTTGACGCAGGGTGCGTAGTGAAGTTCTATCAGCATACGTGCAATCTAGCCTTGCTATTATTGCGTCGAAATTAAGTACAGTGTTGTGCGAGACTAACAATGCCCTTGTGGACCCTCTGATTTTGTTTCTGATAATAGTCACAGCTTGGTAGTGTGTGGTGCTGCCATTGTATGGCTTGAAAAGTTCGTACGCGTCAGTGGCTGACTGCCGCCACGCCACGTAGTCATCTTGGGTCCCGTCAAACTCTGGGATAGATTTTATGAGGTCTAGGGGAATATCCCACCTAACCGTTGGGTCGACACTAATTCTTTGAAAAACCTCTACCTGAGGAACATCTACGCGCAAACTGGTGATTTGTTCTTGAACTGCTGCGCCTGAAAACTCACTTGTTGCTGCGCCAATGCCTGGGCAACAGCGGCTTGCACCAACGATTGAATCTGATCTGCATTCATAGTTGACTCGACCTGGCACTCCTGTCTGCTATTGTTTTCTGGCTCCGAACACCAGCTGTGTTCACTATCGTATTCTACCTTTACTTCCCTATAGGTATTTGACCAACTCATCAATCATAAGACTGAGGTGACACCTTTCACTTGCACGGTTTTGTTATATTGCCGATTGTTTTAAATCGGTTGCCATAAAATTTAATTGCGAAAAAAACTTTTTTTTTTTTCCACCGCGTTGGCATAAAAAGTAGAATGTAATCGCAAAGAGACAAAAGAAAATTTCTTCTTCTTACTATTTTATTTATTTTTTTTATTTTTTTTTATTTAATTATTTTTAACACTGTTCTCCTTGATATATGTAAATCAATGTGAATGTTGTTGAATTACTCTTGATTGTCCCATGCAACAGTCATATAGTGTGATGCCGTCGCTCCTTAATCCAGAGTGGTGATCTTACTGTGTTGCATTAACAGAAGATTACGGTGTGAAGGTTAACTGACCCTCTATTGCTAGCCTTGGGCTAGACAATAATAACAAGATATCTTTTAACGACCAATGTCGGAGTAGTACTTTATTCTGCGACTTATGCTTAGTGCGCTTCACGTAAAACTGAACATGACAAACAAGAATGCTTAGCTCTAGACCCAAGTCTGGTACTCGCAACACGACACAATGTCATGGTCGGCAAGCCGACTCAGTATAATCATAGGCAATAAACGGAAAGCTCTTGCGACATAAACAAAAGTGTTCGATTACCGCCTCTGACCATTGCAGCTACGTTCAGCGCTGTGATTGCTTAAGGCAACAGCAAACAATTATAAGCGCTTGGATTGCTTAGGGCAACTCAACAAACAACTATTATCGTAACTTATCAGTTAACTTGTACACACAAAAACAAGTGAGATTGCTCTAGTCGGGGCCGCCCGACTAGTAGATACCCTGAACCCAGAAATGAACACATACACACAACCTCTCGGCAGTTGATGAGTATTGAGCCTTTTAAAAATGTAAAAAAAAAAACAATTACCAGCGGAAAAAGAAATGTTCCACAGCCGGGGCTCGAACCCGCTCTCTCCGTCTTAAGATGCACGACTCTTACCAACTGCACCACACTACCACATTTTTCGCGAATGATATAACATTAGTTAACCATCGCAATAAGTCAAGGAAAACGAAAATTTTGCACTTGTCATTAAAACGATACAAATTAATAATAATAATAATTATTAATAACGAAAAAATAAAGTAATTCAACATTGCCCTACCATACCATTGCTAGATTCGAACCCGGACCTCCGCGTTACGCGGCACAACTCTTACCCACTGGACCACGCTCTTGCTTGGCTTCGTTGTGCTAAAATTCAATTTAACCGTTGCAAACAAAATTCCTAGAAGAACGCAAGACAAATTTTGCATATGCATATGTATGCGTGCACATGAACACAGAAATTGCCAAGCAGCTGCGCTTTGCCCCCACTACTGAAAATAAATTCTTGATTTGCTCGTAAACTAAATGTAATATCGTAATGAAATTTTCAGGACTTATTCAGATCATCGCAATGTATGTACAAACCAATTTGCACGTGTGTAGTATTTGATTAACTTTGTTTTTATGGTTTTTTCAATATTGGGGGCGATTGGGGGGAGGTATCCAAAATCAGAAACATTTAAATTCTTTGTATGTTGTACGCAAACATAAAAAAATTAATTTTGTGGCTCTAGTTCTTATAGTTTGGGAGTTATGCTTAAAAGACCGAGTCAAAAAAGCGATAAATATCGATAATAAGAAAACGGAAGGAGCTATCGATGTTTTGATATAAACTTGATCTGCGTATGGTATATACGAATTGATTGAGACCAAGATCAGCTTTCTAGCTTTTGTAGTCTTTAAAATCGACGCGTTCATACAGACAGACGGACAGACGGACAGACAGACGGACAGACAGACGGACAGACAGACGGACATGGCTAAATCGACTCGGCTAGTGATGCTGATCAAGAATATATATACTTTATGGGGTCGGAGATGCACAAAACCATTATACCCTTTTTATACCCTGAACCCATTGAAAATGGGTAAAAAGGTATAATGGTTTTGTGCAAATGTATGTAACAGGCAGAAGGAAGCATCTCCGACCCCATAAAGTATATATATTCTTGATCAGCATCACTAGCCGAGTCGATTTAGCCATGTCCGTCTGTCTGTCCGTCTGTCTGTCCGTCTGTCTGTCCGTCTGTCTGTCCGTCTGTCCGTCTGTCTGTATGAACGCGTCGATTTTAAAGACTACAAAAGCTAGAAAGCTGATCTTGGTCTCAATCAATTCGTATATACCATACGCAGATCAAGTTTATATCAAAACATCGATAGCTCCTTCCGTTTTCTTATTATCGATATTTATCGCTTTTTTGACTCGGTCTTTTAAGCATAACTCCCAAACTATAAGAACTAGAGCCACCAAATTAATTTTTTTATGTTTGCGTACAACATACAAAGAATTTAAATGTTTCTGATTTTGGATACCTCCCCCCAATCGCCCCCAATATTGAAAAAACCATAAAAACAAAGTTAATCAAATACTACACACGTGCAAATTGGTTTGTACATACATTGCGATGATCTGAATAAGTCCTGAAAATTTCATTACGATATTACGTTTAGTTTACGAGCAAATCAAGAATTTATTTTCAGTAGTGGGGGCAAAGCGCAGCTGCTTGGCAATTT
Organism: Drosophila paramelanica; assembly: GCA_035043915.1. Classification (NCBI taxonomy): domain Eukaryota; kingdom Metazoa; phylum Arthropoda; class Insecta; order Diptera; family Drosophilidae; genus Drosophila; species Drosophila paramelanica. The sequence continues at coordinate 23,249 of JAWNMO010000443.1, forward strand.
CTGTGTTCATGTGCACGCATACATATGCATATGCAAAATTTGTCTTGCGTTCTTCTAGGAATTTTGTTTGCAACGGTTAAATTGAATTTTAGCACAACGAAGCCAAGCAAGAGCGTGGTCCAGTGGGTAAGAGTTGTGCCGCGTAACGCGGAGGTCCGGGTTCGAATCTAGCAATGGTATGGTAGGGCAATGTTGAATTCTTTTATTTTTTCGTTATTCATAATTATTATTTTTATTATTATTAATTTGTACCGTTTTAATGACAAGTGCAAAATTTTCGTTTTCCTTGACTTTGTGCGATGGTTAAGTAATGTTATATCATACACGAATAGAGTGGTAGTGTGGTGCAGTTGGTAAGAGTTGTGCCTCTTAACACGGATGGACCGAGTTCGACTCCCGGTTGTGAAGTTTTTTTTTTCCGTTTGTAATTATTAGTACATTTTATTTTTTACTTTCAACAGGCTAAATACTCATCAACTGCCGAGAGTTTGTGTGCTTGTGTTCATTTCTGGGTTCAGGGTATCTACTAGTCGGACGGTCCCGACTTAAGCAATCTCACTTGTTTGTTTTGTGCTACCTGCCACAGCCAGCGCTTATACGAGGATCATAAGCAACAGTGTGGGAATATGGTCTCGACATTGCTAAGAGAGGAAAAGGCAAGTCTTAAATTTAAGAATTTTAATCGTAGTTTATATGTACCCTTTGTCGTGTTTGCAGATTTTGAGTGCATGCTCAAGACCTTTAGTTCTACGCTAAGTGAAAATGTTGTCGCAACTAGCGAGCACACTCACATCTCGTTTTCTTAATTTATCAAATGTGCATTCAATAACGGTCTAGATAAGTTTGTGATAGAAGCTGGGCATAATGCAGGTGAAAAATTCGTTAAGTTTTTGATAAAAGATGTTCACGAAATTTATATCACATATCTTAGCATCATTAAGCCAATGGAAATGAGTGCAGAAGATGAAAATAGTTTCAGACTGTTTTATAATAGGCTACCCAGTGTGTTCCGCCTCCTGGTGAAGAATCCAAGTTAATGATTCCACACTCCCTTTTACGATCTCGTTTTGGGAGTGAGTCTCTCATAAATACACCTCGGAAATTAGAATATGCTTGCGCCCAAAATTCAAAATATCAATGTTTGAAAGTGGCTTGTTGGGTAGCTCGCATATCAGTTTTTTAAGCAGTTGATATACCGTATCCCTTTTATGTGGCTTAAGATATAGGCCACTATTAATATTTTTAGCAATAGCCGAACCACCGGACGCCAGACCTCCTAAACCACGAAGTGCTGTTAAAATCGGTACTAGTGACAAGTAACCGCGCACTTAAGAACACTTATTATGCGTGGAATTATTACATCTCTTTTCTTATGTCCGAGTGACTTGTTTATTGCTCTTTTAGCTATTTTTATGGCTGAATGAATATCAAATGGGTTTTTCTTTTTAATTCACTGGAGGCTACTTTAACTGTATTCATAAATTTTTTCTGTTTTTCACAGGGGTTTTTCTTCCTTTGATTGAGACACATTCCAGATTTCTTCCTTTTTCCACGAGGCTTTGCTTTTTCTTCCTTTGAATGAGTCCCATTCCAAATTTCTTTTTGCTTTCATTGCGTTAGTCACGAAATATGCCGCGGCTCTTTCTCCAAGACTGCTATCAGGCGCTTTAAATCGTTCCCACGCTCTTTCTGCTAAAACTAGATCGCCTGTATGACGATCTTTTAAATCTTTGTGGTTTGAGTATGCAATATCGTGCTCTCTGCATGCGGCGTATAATGGATTTATTTCTCTGTCACCGCGTTCTACACATGTCTTGAGTTTCGCTTTCTAAACTAATAATCTGGCAAGTGTAATTCTACTGGCATTGAGTTTATTATTTTGTTTATAAATCCTCCTCCGTGATAGACGTTAATTTTATTATTCATCAAAGTGTTGTTAATGAGTGACGTGCTTATGAGAAGAACATATCTAATATGCGTTTCATAAAGCAAAAAAACGAACATAGAAGTCAGAAATTTCGACTTCAGAAACGATGAAGAACAAACGATTAGACATAGTCGTTTATTACCCAATTCAATTAGAGCTCTAATTGTTGGACTTTCTAATAGTGGGCAAACAAATGTAATGATTAGTTTAATCGAGAGTCCTAATGGGCTAAAATTTTAGAATATTTATTTCTATTCAATGTTTTTATTTGAACCCAAATACGAATATTTACAAAAACTTGACAGCCCGATAAAAGGCATGGGCTATTTTACATATTCTGACAATGAAAGTGTGATAGCACCAGATAAGGCTTAAAAGAATTCGATAATGATATTTGATGATGTAGCATGTGAAAAACAAAACAACATACGTGCCTACTTTTGTATGGGCCGACATAGCAACATTGATGCGTTTTATTTATGTCAAACATATACGCGTATACTTCTATGTGATAATGCAAACATGATTTTAATGTTTAAACAAGATGATCTAAATATGAAATATGTGTATCAAGATCATGTAGGCGTTGACATGAATTTAGAAACTTTTAAGAAAATCTGTCAATTTTGTTGGAAAGATAGATATGGATTTTTATTGATTAGTTAGGATGATCCAATAGATAGCGGACGATATAGACGTGGATTTGCCGACTTTATTAAAATTTAAAATATAAAAACAAGAAAGTACATCAATATTTCATTTACTTATAACTTGTCAAAATGTTACGTTTACTGGATGCAGCTCAATTTTAACGGCAAACTAATTTCCTCCTATTATACTACATAAAGAATATGATGTGCTCTTATCGATTTTCATATGTACAATTCGATTCCAAATGTGGATCATTATAATAATTTGTTTCATTTTGGTGAACATGTTTTCGAAGGGGGAACAGGGAAAGTTTCACTCCAATATTATTATCTATGCCTTTTCGGAATTTGTGTGGGATTCAGATTTAAGGTGTGAGGGCTCATGAGATCACGTACGAACAAGTGCACGCATAGACTTGTCCGTGTACTTTTTCGTGGGTGAAATAAGGGACTGCTAATTAAAATGCAGATTTGAGGTGTGAGAACACGAGCGGACAAGTGCACGTAGGGGTGGGGGGATAAGGGACTGCTAATTATTCAGATATAAAGACTCGTTGTTTGAACAAGGTTTCAGTGATTTTTAAAATGCCTGCTTTCTTCGTTGATTTGATTATTTTATGACTTTGAGTGTGAGTACTTTCTTTAAAAAGTATATGCACTTCAATTGCAGGTGTAAGAGACCCGCCCTATGTACTACCAAACCTGTTAGAACCTATTTCTTAATTAGATGCACAACTAGAAAATCTCAGTTCCTAGGCTATAAATATTGCTTTCATACATTGAATCCACATCAGTAGTTCTCGAACTAACGCCACATCAAAACCACTCTTTACCTCTAAAGTAAAAAAAAAACTCTCTTTGTTTAAAATGGAATTCCAATATGTTATTGTTAACAACAAAATGGGTGAGAGCACCACCACCCCCAATTATTTCGACAACGCTGTCTATTTAGTCAACGGACCCACCGCTAACTCCAAGGGACCAAGCCCCACCATCAACGGACCCACTGCCGCCATCAACGGACCCACTGCCGCCATTAACGCACCCACTGCCGCCATCAACGGACCCACTGCCGCCATCAATGGACCCTCCACCCACTACCCCTCTACACCATGAACGGAGTCGCCACCCCACCCCAGGCTTCTTTTATCCTGGGTACAACACCGCTACCATCAACTGATCTGGATACAACGCCTACTATGCCAACGGTCCCACCCACCCACATTCAGCCTACGCCAACATAGACTCGCATCACGCTCATCAATACAACGCTCACTACCCCAATGGACCCTCCACCAGCTCTTCATGCAACACCAACGCCAACACCAGCAACAGCGTCGCGCGTGGAAAATCTGCTATATATTGCAGAGCGTGTGACATATACATTTTCGAGGTCAATTGGAGCGCACATTTCCGCTCCAATGCTCATAAAAGCCGGGCTTACACACCTTTAAGCGATCGCGTGAAATTGATTTCGAGCGGGTACAAGAATCGCATATGCACATATGGGTTCGAAAACCCCAGAGCTTAACTTCTTGTTCCTGAGGAGTTCATGAGTGACGCTGCAGATGCGCTAGTGCCACTCATGGAAAACATACTCCATTTACATATCTCTGAAAATGCAAATTTCGAGCTATTTGCAGAGTATTTAAAATATGTCAATGATGATGTAATTTCATCCATAAAGTCCCATCAGATAGAGATGGGAATAATGACACTGGCGATGAGCACTGTGGACGTTTTTGTGGATCATTGTGCTAGGCTAAAGGCAAAAGTGGACGAGTTCCAAGAAAAAGAAAGTGGCTGGAGTCTAACAAAAATTATTCGTCTGGAGACGAATATTAATAAATATACACAAATGAAGGTCTCCAGCTGGATGGATATGCCCAAAACGCTCAAGGCGAAAAAAGCGTTGATAAATATAAAAAAGAATGACGAATATTGTTTCAAGTGGGCGGTGATATCTGCGCTAAAGACACCGCAAAGCAACCCCAATCGGTGCAGCAGCCATGGTATCCAAGCCATCAAAGCCATCATAATTTTATTAAGCGATACTTTAACGCTTAATTTCGAAAACAAAATCAAACAAACCATCGAAATACTTAATGTATTTGGATGCAAACAACCTCTACGGGTGGGCCATGTCGCAATGTCTACCTCAGAACGACTTTAAATGGTTGTCTGAGGAAGAAATTTCTTCGTTAGATATAGTAAATATATCAAGTTATTTTGAATATGGGTATATATTGGAAGTTGATTTAGAGTATTCAACTTCCTTACATGATTGCCACAATGACCTTCCGTTTTGTCCGCTAAATCAAAGAGCCACCCCCGAGACAAAAGTTAATAAACTTATTGCCAAACTAAGGCCAAAAATTAAATACCCTATCCATTATAGAAACCTTCAGCAGTGTATGGCAAACGGTCTAGAGCTGAAAAAAATCCATAGAGGGTTAATGTTTAAGCAGTCAGCTTGGTTGAAAAAGAACATCGACCTTAACACTCACCATAGAACACTGGCAAAAAATAATTTTGAAAAAGACTTTTTTAAATTATTAAATAATGCTGTCGTCTTTGGTAAAACAATGAAAAACGTTGAGAAACGTAAAAATGTAAAAATTGTCACGTCATGGGAAACGGTGAGCTGCAATCGGTTGGGGGCACGAGTACTGATTGCAAAGGCTAGTTTCCATAGCTCGGCGCAATTTTCAGGAGACATGCATGCCATACAAATGAAGCTTTTTTTTAACACATATGATAAGCCCATGTACTTAGGTTTCACTGTATTAGAGTTATCAATGTGGAAAATTTATGATTTCCACTATGATTACATTAAATCTAAGTTTCAAGAGGCAGTGTCATTGAACTATATGGACACTGACTTAATTATATAATTATTATATAATTATTACAAACAGACGATTTCTTTAGCGATATAAGGCAAGATGTAGAAATGAAGTTTGACACTTCAGAATATCCCGCAGAGTTGGCGGCAGAATACGGGATCAAAAGGTGCAACAAAAAGGTGTTAGGAATAATGAAAGATGAAAACTGCGGGAAGAGAATGCTATAATTTGTAGGGCTTAGAGCTAAAATGTACTCCTTGTCAGTGGAAGGCGGGGGTAGCATTAAAAAATCAAAAGGTGTAAAAAATCTGCATTAAATAAGCTTAATTTAAATAGTTATAAGGAATGTTTTTTTAACAATAAAAAATTTTGTGATAATTCGATAATGTTTATATCTAAAATACATCACTTTTATTCGCACAAAGTGCATAAATCAACTTTAAGTTCTTTACATGTTAAGCGAAAAATAAGAGAAGATGGCATCCATACATATGCATGGGGCCATTATAAAATAACACTCTAAGTATAAACTATTCTTTTTAGGTAAAACTGTGTATATTATATAAGTAGAAAATTGTATTTATTTATAAGAATAAATTAGCATTGAAATATCTGTAAATATTGAAACATGAAAAAGGTACTTAAATAAAACTAAAAAATGTAAAGACTATTAAATTGACTTTTATTGGGAAATTAAATCTTAATTGATACTCTATTACAGGTGCCGAATTGCTTCAAAGAGTGTGAGTGAGCAATGAAAACACGCACATTCTCATGTGATCGTTGGCGGTGTTTTTCTTTTTGTTTGTTTTCATCCTTTTTTAGCATTGTACTCGTTATATTTTGAAAATTTCTGTTGTCTAATTAGGAGTATTTTTAAAAGTATACCCCTTTTTGAATGTATGTTTATGTTTGCTTATTTGAACAAAGTCACCCACACGAAATTTGACTTCATTAAAAATTTTAATATGGTTGTAAAAAGTGTTTAATAGATTTTCTTTATTTAATGAGGATACTTTTATTGGTTCCATTTTAATAGTTCTATGAAATTTCCGATTATACTCCTCAATGAGTTTACTATACATATTAATCCAATGATATGTTCCATTGTAGCTAAATTCACGCCACATCATTTCCTTGAGCGTTCTATTGAAGCGTTCAACGATAGACGCCTTTAGCCTACTATAGGTTGAAATGTGATTAATATAGTGTTTTTACGTAAACTTTTAAAATTTGAATTAAAGAAATCTTTTCCATCATCCGTTTGTAAATTCTAAAGAATTCGTCCAATTTTAAAAATACTACTTAGAGCGTTAGAAACTTCTTTAGCGGATTTCGATTTCAATGCAACTTTCCATGCGTATTTAGAGAATGTATCGATTACAGTCAATAGAAATTTTTTGCCCTTATTTGGGGAGGAGTAGTTTCCCATTTCCACCAAGTCCGCCTGCCAAAGATCATCGATTCCTTTGGTAACAACACGTCGTCGTTTAAAGTTCTTGCGAGCTGTTGCATGTAGCTCTTTAACTAAACCTCTTTTACTCATCTTTTAATCAGCATTTCTTAATTGATTTCTAATTATACCCTGAACCCATTGAAAATGGGTAAAAAAGGGTATAATGGTTTTGTGCAAATGTATGTAACAGGCAGAAGGAAGCATCTCCGACCCCATAAAGTATATATATTCTTGATCAGCATCACTAGCCGAGTCGATTTAGCCATGTCCGTCTGTCTGTCCGTCTGTCTGTCCGTCTGTCCGTCTGTCTGTATGAACGCGTCGATTTTAAAGACTACAAAAGCTAGAAAGCTGATCTTGGTCTCAATCAATTCGTATATACCATACGCAGATCAAGTTTATTTCAAAACATCGATAACTCCTTCCGTTTTCTTATTATCGATATTTATCGCTTTTTTGACTCGGTTTTTTAACTCCCAAACTATAAAAGCTAGAGCCACCATTTATTTAATTTATTTTTTTATGTTCGCGTAAAACATACGAAGAATTTAAGCCCTTCAGGTTTTGGATACCTCCCAATCGCCCCCAATATCGATATAACCAAAAAAACACAAATCAAATACTACACACGTGAAAATTGGTTTGTAGATACATTTCGATGATCTGAATAAGTCCTGAAAATTTCATAACGATCGTACATTTAGTTTACGAGCAAATCAAGAATCTATTTTCAGTAGTGGGGGCAAAGCGCAGCTGCTTGGCAATTTCTGTGTACATGTGCACGCATACATATGCACGTCCAGAAAGTCTTGCGTTTTCCTAGGAATTTTTTTAGGCAACGGTTAAATTGAATTTTAACACAATGAAGACAACTAAGAGCGTGGTCCAGTGGGTAAGAGTTGTGCCGCGTAACGCGGAGGTTTCGGGTTCGAATTCAGCGATGGTATGGTAGAGCAATGTTGAATTATTTTATTTTTTCGTTATTTATAATGATTATTATTATTAATTTGTATCGTTTTAATGACAAGCGCAAAATTTGCGTTTTCGTTGACTTTGTTTGATGCTCTTAATAAGTCCTTAAAATTTCATAACGATCATACATTTAGTTTACGAGCAAATCAAGAATCTCTTTTCAGTAGTGGGGGCCAAGCGCAGCCGATTGGCTGAAGCGCAAGCAATTTCTGTATTCATGTGCATACACACATACACATGCACACATGAATAATTTTTCTAGCATTTTCCATGGAATTATTGTTGCAATGGTTAATAATGTGATTTGTCGCAAAATCACCGCATGGTAGTGTGGTGCTACTAGGTAGATTAATGCAACTGAAGCTGCGTAGCGCGGGTTCGAATTCCCGGTTGGCGACTCTCGAAAATTGTGTTTTTTTTTTTTAGTAATTAATTTATATCTTGAATCCACTAAAAATGGGTAAAATGTATAAAATGCTTTTGTGTAAATTTATGTAACATATTACCCCATCTCAATTTTGTTAAGATTGGCTAAGAAACACAAAAGTTATTAAAGAAATAATACATCTGCTAAGTCGCGTGGTAGCAGCGCCAAGCGCAAGCATTTTCCACATGTGTACACATACCCATTCTTATAACTATCGAAAAAGTTAATAAAATAATAGATTATTACTGTATAATTTCCAGTGAGTTTAATGCGCTTGACAATAATTAATTATTTAATATATATACATAGCTTTTAGAAAGCGCGGGTCTTATCGATTTTTCGATTGTTTCTATTGCAACAATGCATTTCCCATCACAAATACCAGAGCGAGCGTCTATCGATTCAGTCTTTAGCCTGCGATTGCCCTCACGCTACCGACTTTTCTGCGTATCGTCGATTTTCGATTACGATTGTAAAATTTTTGCGATTTTTTCGGTTTTTAAATGGTTTTAAATAGCTTCGTGTGTGTATTAGTGCAAAATACGTTACGTTTCTTACACATGTGTACGTACGTGTGACTGCGCTAGACACTTGCAACTGCCTGTGACAGACTCACTCCCCCTTCTCCCCTCTTCTAAAAAAGTGTTGAGTGTTTTTGCGTGAGTGATAGATTCTGAGTCCGTGTCCGAGTCGCGTAAAGGGCTGCGCGCATAAAAAACCTGCTGCTTATTTAGGATCGAAAAAATCGCAAGTTTTATCATACAATTATATAAAAAAGTCTTTCTAAAGACTGAAAAATTTGTTTAATTAATACAAAAATATAATTAATTATTATATATTTTATTATATTATTTAATTATATTAATATTTGCACCTATATAATTTTAAACAAATTATATTATAATTATAATATAATATATATAATTATAAATTAAATTATAATTATATATATATATATATATATATATATATATATATATATATATATACATATATACATATATTATATTACGTTTTATTTTTGTGGATTAGTATTTATATTTTAATTAGTTATACAATACATTTATCAAAATGCCTAGAGTCAAAAGATTATCGGCAATAAATAGATCTCAAAGACAAAGAGCTAGGAATCAATTAAATAGGTCCAATTTAGAATATGCCGAGCAGGAAAGAATGAACAACGTAGTTTCTCAAAGAGAGCGTAGGGAGAACGAGGAATTCAGCCAAGCTGAAAGGATTAGAGATAGCCAACGTCACCAAATTCGTCGAAACAATTTAAGTTTTAGAAGTTCTGAACAGGGTCAAATACTATTCGGCACGCTATTCGTCGAACAAATTCTCCAATTAGACAATCAGAGCAAATATTAAACTCTTCGCGACGATCGAGTCGCAGACAAGACCCTATTTATAGGGCAAACGAACAAGGACGAGATACCACTCGACGCGCTATACAACGTACTAATTCTCCAGTTAGACAACTGGAGCAAATAGTAGACACTTCGCGACGATCGAGTCGCAGACAAGACCCTATTTATAGGGCAAACGAACAAGGACGAGATACCACTCGACGCGCTATACAACGTACTAATTCTCCAGTTAGACAACTCGGAGCAAATAGTAGACACTTTGCGACGATCGAGTCGCAGACAAGACCCTATTTATAGGGCAAACGAACAAGGACGAGATACCACTCGACGCGCTATACAACGTACTAATTCTCCAGTTAGACAACTGGAGCAAATAGTAAATACTTCGCGACGATCGCGTCGCAGACAAGACCCAGTATATCGGGCAGACGAACAAGGACGAGATTCTGCACGTCGAGCACGCCTTCGACAAGACTTAGAAAGACGAATATTGGAGAGAGCAAGGGATAGGAGTCAACGCTCTCAGGTTAGAGACGATCCAATTCATAGGATCATTGAGCAAGCACGAAACACAAGTGCAAGGCGAAGTGCTCGCATTCAAGCACGACAGGTGGCTTTTGATGCCAGTAGAAGTTTGTTGCAGAGAGTAAGCCAGCATAGAAACAATACAGATAATAGGATAGCAGAAAATAGGAGAAATGCTACCAGGAACAGACAAGAACGTGCGAATACCATTCCAGAGGATAGAAGATCGCAAGCTGTCAGCACTAACCTAGATGTTTTAATAGATATGTTTAATAAAACAGTCAAACAGGGACCCGATCAGGTTTGCATTTGTTGCAAGGGTTTGTGGTTTCCACATCAAGTGGACAAAATTTCTCGTGAGGTAATTGAAAGTAAGTGTAGTGCTGATGTTAGTTTAGATATTTTATATCTATCCTCTAAATTTCCTTCTGTCGATAATAGGTATAGTTTTTGCAAAACATGTAGTCGCAGCATTAAGTTAGGAAAAAAACCAAAGGCTTCCATAACAAATGGTCTAGATTTTCCCGATCTTCCGGATTGCTTGAAAGGCTTAACGCCTTTAGAGGAACGGCTTGTTGCCCCACGCCTTCCTTTTATGATTATCAAGTCTTTAGGATATGGCCGCCAAAATGCAATTAAAGGAGCAGTGGTCAATGTACCAATTCCTGTGGCCAATGTAGTCACGTCCCTTCCAAGGGCGTTTCATGAAGCTGAGGTAGTTCAACTTCATCTCAAGCGTAGGATGGAATACAACCATGATTTCATGGCTGAAACCATTAGGCCCTCCAAAGTGGCTGATGCAATTAGATTTTTAGTCGACACCGAACTTTACAGGAAGCACCAAATAGCTATTAACGAACAGTGGCTAGCTTCCTTTTCGTCTGACGAAGTTCCCTTCGTTGCATCAGCTGAAGATAGGGACTTGATTACCCAATTAGAAGATAGATCTGCTCAAGCCTCCATAAACGAGCAAAATAGAAATATAGAAACAGAGGTACTTAATCCAGGAGGCCAGGAAACACTGTTAGAAAATGTCCCTATAGAAAACACTGCTATACAAAGAATAGTTATAGCTCCTGGAGAGGGTCAGCGTCCTTTGGATATGATCGAAGATTGCGATTCAGAGGAGCTGGCCTTCCCAACTATCTTTGCTGGCATTAAAAGAAAATGCTTAGAAAGTTTTACAACCATAGTTAGGTCAGAGCTTAGGAATTTTGATAGAAGAGGTTGTAGAACAGATAAATTGTTTCTAAACTACAAAAAGTTGGAAATGATTAATATTAGGAATAATACTTCCATTTGCTTACGTAAGCACAGCGCCACTCAAGGCATTTCTGCGGCTAACGCCCTAAATGAAGAACATATAGATAATTTAATTCGCCATGATGATGGCTATAGGGTTTTGAAGGGTATTCGCACGTCTCCTGCTCACTGGGAAGCAGAAAAAAAGAAGGTTATGGCCATGATTAGGCAATTCGGTCTTCCGACATTTTTTATAACCTTCTCGGCAGCAGAAACTAGATGGACGGAGCTTTTAGTTTTACTTGCGAAAAACGTTGATAAGGTAGATATATCTGAAGAAATAGCAGCAGAATTTAATTTTAATGAAAAAGCCCGTCTCATTAGAGCAGACCCCGTAACTTGTGCTAGGTATTTCGATTTTCGATTCAGGCAGCTTTTAAAGCTAATGAAAAAGGAAGGCGGTGTTTTTGGTTCTCATAGGGTCATCAAATTTTATTGGCGAGTAGAGTTTCAGCAACGAGGCTCACCACACATTCATGGCATGTTTTGGCTGAAAGATGCCCCCAAGCTTGACTTGTCTGATGAGTCAAGCATTCCCCCTTTAAAGTCCTTTATTGATCAGTTTATCACAACTGATACATGTGACCCAGATGTTGCTCCATTTTTGGAGTATCAGACCCATAACCACGGGCATTCATGTAGGCGAGAGGTTAGATCACAGAAAATATGTAGATTTGGTATTCCGTACCCCCCATGCCACAAACAGAAATTTTATTCCCGTTAGCCGAGGATGCACAAAATATAGATGTGCATCGTAGGAATTTTGAAAAAATACAGGGCTTCTTAGAACATCCGTTTGATTGTGAAACCATAGATTTTCTTAGCGATTTTAACAACTTTTTGTCCCACGATCAACTTAACCTTAGTTATGACTGCTATATCAATGCACTTAGGTCAAGTTTGAAGAAGCCCAAAATATTTTTACAGCGATCTTTTGCTGCTATTAAGCTTAACGCTTACAATAAACACCTTCTTCTACTGCAGCGAGCTAATATAGACATTCAATTTATATTAGATCCCTATGCTTGCTGCAGTTATGTCGTTAATTATATTAACAAGTCCCAGAGAGGTATTTCGAAATTAATGCGTGAAGCAGTTAGTGAGATTAGTAGGGGCAATGTAACTATAAAACAAAAGTTACAACATATAGGGCATAAATTTATTTCGGGTACAGAGATATCTGCCCAGGAAGCCGTTTACTGCTGTTTAGGAATGCATTTGTCCGAAAGCAGTAACGCTGAAGTATATATAAATACTTCATTACCAGAGCATCGGGTTAGGATACTTAAGTCTAGGCAACAGTTGCAAAATTTACCCGACGACTCAACATCAATATTTGAGCTAGGACTTTTAGATCATTATGTTCAGCGTCCAGACGCTTTAGAAAATTTATGCCTTGCCGATTTTGCAGCTTTTTATAGTTTTAGCAAAAGGCATAGTGGAACTCGTCCGTATATTGATGACGCAGACAGCATCGAAACACCGAGGTCTTCCCAATCGTTAGTTTACGCACTCCGCGACGGTAGTGGTTTTGTAAAGAAGAGACTTACTCCAGGGATAATAAGATATAGGAGATTTAATATTAATACTGATAGGAGAAATTATTTTAGGGAAATAGTAATGTTATATTTCCCTTGGAGGGACGAGAATGTAGACTTAGTAATTAGGGACTGCGAATTATTTTGTAGTCAAAATAAGGAATTGATCGAGAGCAATCGTAGAAAATATAATAGTTTAGATGATAGTGAGCTTCAGGATGCTCTCGACAATGCAGTTCAGGAAGAAAGAGAGGAAACTATTAATAATGATGAGGTAGTTGATGATAGATTTAGAGTGTTAGGATTGCCTGAAATAAATCCTCATTTAAATGTCTTAAACATTAATGAGAATGAAGTTAACGCAGACTCAGAAGATAGCAACGTCCGATTGATAAAACTTCCAGCTATAGTTTCAGCTGAAAGGTTAGCAGATATAGTTAGGTCTCTCAATTTAAAGCAGAAGATATTCCATACACATGTTTTGCACAATGCCAAAAACAAATCCGTATTTTACGAATTTGTTGGAGGTGGTGCTGGTGTAGGAAAAAGCCGACTTATTTTAGCAATTTTTCAATCTTTGTCCGTAATGTACAATAGTAAGCCTGGAACTGATCCAAGTTCCGCTAAAATTCTATTGTGTGCCCCAACAGGTAAAGCCGCTTTCGGAATCAGCGGATCAACACTGCATTCCATGTTTTCTCTGCCAGTAAATCAATCTGGTTCAAATTTAAGGGCTTTAAGTAATGACTTAGTTAATACATTACATTCAAGGTTAATAGACCTTAAACTTATTATTATAGATGAAATATCTATGGTAGGATCCAAAATGTTTTCCCAGTTAGACTCCCGTTTAAAGCAAATTTTCAAAAATACTTCTCCATTCGGTGGTATTTCTGTCATAGTCTTTGGTGATCTACGACAGTTATCACCAGTAGGTGATCGTTGGATTTTCGAATCCAACTCTAATGATCCCTACAGTGCAATTTATGCATCATCTCTGTGGGACCTTTTCAAGTATTTTGAGCTCACAGAAATCATGCGACAACGGGAGGATCAATTATTTGCTTCTGCTTTAAATAATATGGCATCAGGTACTATGACATCCGATGACATTAGTCTTGTCCGCTCCCGCATATGTCAGCCATCGGCGGTGCCAGATGATGCAATCCATCTTTTCAGTACCAATGCGGCAACGGATAATTATAATACTACAAAGTTAAACTCTATTCCGACTGACCAATTTTTTTCTACCGCTTCTGATATTATCAAAGCTACACATTTAAATGCGGCAAATAGGGATAGGATTTTAGAAGCCGTTAGTAGCTTTAGGTCGTCCGAAACACAGGGATTATGTATGTCCCTTCTATTAAAAACCACTGCCAAATACATGATTACGGTCAATGTAGATACCGGGGATGGCTTAGTCAATGGGGCAACCGGCATTTTAATGCAAATAGATTTTGATGCATCCAGCACTCCAAATATTTTATGGATGAAATTTTCAGAGGAAAGTGTAGGAGTTCTTGCTCGCTCAAAATGTACACATCGTACAGAAACTTCATGGACCCCAGTTCAGAAAATAGTTAAAAGTTTTCAGTATAGAAGAAATGAGCAAGTTACCATTGACCGTAGGCAGTTTCCAGTTGTACCTGCAGAAGGTATAACCATCCACAAAAGTCAGGGCGCAACGTATGGCAAAGTGGTGGTTCACACTTGCCCTCGAATGCAGCGTGCTGCAATATACGTTGCTTGTAGTAGAGCAACAGCTGCTTCGGGGTTGTATATTATAGGAGATTTTGTTCCTCCCAAACCTCCCAAAAATGATGATAAGGTCCAAAATCAAATAGAGAAGTTGCGGACTGAAAAACTACTTCGATCACATTACGATCACTTAGTGAACAGTTCTGCATTAGATATTTTCTTCCATAATACTGAAAGCATTCACTGTCATATTGAAGACATTCGATCGGACAGGTTAATGCTTCAGTCGTCCGTTCTATGTTTCGTTGAGGCCGCAACATACTCAAACGAAAATATCGACATTCCAGGATATACAATTGTTGTCCGTGAAGATTGCGAAATAATACCTTATGCAGTGCGACCTAAAAGAGGTATCATCATTTATGTTAGAAATAATATTGTCAACGATGTTTCACATTGTTTAAGCGGTAGAAAAATGTCAGGGTCAGTCGTATTTGAATATTCCATATTTCGGTATAGGTCTATAGGGTTCTTAGTAGTTTATAAAAGTCCGACATATCCGTTAGCTCTGTTTAAAACAGAATTTGAGGATTTATTTCAGCAACATGAATTTTTAAATAATAATTGTCTTATTTTAGGAGATTTTAATTTGTGTTTAAGTCAAATGGATAGGTGTAGGGCTGTATATAATAAGTTAATAGATAAAGGATTTAGGTGCTTGTTAGATTTGAAAACGTCCACTACCAATTGTGACTCGCACATTGATTGGGCGTTTTCAAATATTTCCACTGAGAACATTAGCGCAAGGACTTTCGAGACAGTTTATAGTTACCACAGTGGAATTTCAGTTAGTATTCAGGATAGTGTAAATATATCAACATAGTATATATGTATGTGACATTTGTTTTAAGAAATTTAAGATGTATTTATTTGCTTATGAATTTATTTAATTTAATTTATTTTTGATATATAAACATCTGCTTTTAAGCATTTACTGGGTACCGAGGTTCAGGGTATCCCCTAGTCGGGCCCTCCCGACTAGAGCACTCTTACTTGTTTTTATTTTCTCTGTTTATAAGCGCGTACAAGTCTTGTGTCGTTTCATTGATTCTTGCTTATAGAACATTTTTAAGAACCGCGTCTTCTTCTTCCATTGGGTTACTGATGTTCTTAGCTCGTTTGTTTTATGCACCAATATTTTGCTCATTATCCATAAGCATGTCCAACAATTGGCGCTCATATTTCTTGTTGTGTCGCTCATCAATGTCTGAACTTGTCAACGGCCATAAAGACTTTAACTATAGGTTAGAAGTAGCAGCATTATTTATAAGGAAGTGTCAGGTGAAAAAATTCCCCCCTTAACTGGGTATTGTGTAAAGAGGGTGGTGTGCTTGCAGCAAATGAAAATGTACTGTTTTTTAATATGTTAAACATAATCTTTTCATTTTCAGTGCAAATTACATTTCTTAATGATTTTATTTCCGAGTAAACGAATTCTTTTAATAATTTTTCAATGTTCTGCATTTTAATTTTATATTCATATATTTTATAATGGAAACCCGATTTAACGTCGTTCATCCGTTTCTCATGCATTGTAATTTTTTCATTTAAAATTTTGTCTTTCTTTTTATACCCTGAACCCATTGAAAATGGGTAAAAAAGGGTATAATGGTTTTGTGCAAATGTATGTAACAGGCAGAAGGAAGCATCTCCGACCCCATAAAGTATATATATTCTTGATCAGCATCACTAGCCGAGTCGATTTAGCCATGTCCGTCTGTTTGTCCGTCTGTCTGTCCGTCTGTCCGTCTGTCCGTCCGTCTGTATGAACGCGTCGATTTCAGAGACTACAAAAGCTAGAAAGCTGATCTTGGTCTCATTCGGTTCGTATATACCATACGCAGATCAAGTTTATTTCAAAACATCGATAACTCCTTCCGTTTTCTTATTATCGATATTTATCGCTTTTTTGACTCGGTTTTTTAAGCATAACTTCCAAACTATAAAAGCTAGAGCCACCAAATTTATTTTTTTATGTTTGCGTATAACATACGAAGAATTTGAATGTTTCAGATTTTGGATACCTCCCCCCAATCGCCCACAATATTGATAAAACCAAAAAAACAAAGTAAATCAAATACTACACACGTGCAAATTGGTTTGTAGATACATTTCGATGATCTGAATAAGTCCTGAAAATTTCATAACGATCGTACATTTAGTTTACGAGCAAATCAAGAATCTATTTTCAGTAGTGGGGGCAAAGCGCAGCTGCTTGGCAATTTCTGTGAACATGTGCACGCATACATATGCATATGCAAAATTTGTCTTGCGTTTTTCTAGGAATTTTTTTTTGCAACGGTTAAATTGAGTTTTAGCACAACGAAGTGAAGTAAGAGCGTGGTCCAGTAGGTAAGAGTTGTGTCCATAACGTGGAGGACTGGGTTCGAATTCAGCGCTGGTATGGTAGAGTAATGTTGAATTCTTTTTTTTTTCGTTATTCATAAATATAATTATTATTAATTTGTATCGTTTTAATGACAAGTGCAAAATTTTCGTTTTCCTTGACTTTTTGCGACTTTAAGTAATGTTATATCATTCGCGAAAAATGCGGTATTGTGGTGCAGTTGGTAAGAGTTGTGCATCTTATCACGGAGGTACCGAGTTCAACTCCCGCTTGTGGAGTATTTATTTTTTTGTTGGTAATTATTAGTAAATTTTATTTTTTATTTTTAACAGGCTCAATACTCATCAACTGCCGAGAGTTTGTGTGTATGTGTTCATTTCTGGGTTCAGGGTATCTTCTAGTCGGGCGGTCCCGACTAGAGCAATCTCACTTGTTTATCGTTTTCTTTATTTGTCGTTCTATAAATATTTTGGTACACACATCATTGTCGTCTAGAGGATCACCTACATTTCTAAGTAGCTTGATTGAAATAATAATATTGTTTTCATTGTCTACTAGTATACCAGGAATAGGCTTTTTCATGCTATGACTTTGATTTGAAATAATTTTGGAAGAAAAGTCAATTGTCATTTTAATATTGTTGATTGTCAAGTGTCATTTTAATATTGTTGATTTATTCTTAGTACACACTCTTTTTATACCCTGAACCCATTGAAAATGGGTAAAAAAGGGTATAATGGTTTTGTGCAAATGTATGTAACAGGCAGAAGGAAGCATCTCCGACCCATAAAGTATATATATTCTTGATCAGCATCACTAGCCGAGTCGATTTAGCCTTGTCCGTCTGTCTGTCCGTCTGTCTGTCCGTCTGTCTGTCCGTCTGTCTGTATGAACGCGTCGATTTCAGAGACTACAAAAGCTAGAAAGCTGATCTTGGTCTCATTTGGTTCGTATATACCATACGCAGATGAAGTTTATTTCAAAACATCGATAACTCCTTCCGTTTTCTTATTATCGATATTTATCGCTTTTTTGACTCGGTTTTTTAAGCATAACTCCCAAAATATAAAAGATAGAGCCACCAAATTTAATTTATTTATGTTCGCGTAAAACATACGAAGAATTTAAATGTTTCAGATTTTGGATACCTCCCCCCAATCGCCCCCAATATTGAAAAAACCATACAAACAAAGCAAATCAAATACTACACACGTGCAAATTGGTTTGTAGATAGATTTCGATGATTTGAATAAGTCCTGAAAATTTCATAACGATCGTACATTTAGTTTACGAGCAAATCAAGAATCTATTTTCAGTAGTGGGGGCAAAGCGCAGCTGCTTGGCAATTTCTGTGTACATGTGCACGCATACATATGCATATGCAAAATTTGTCTTGCGTTCTTCCAGGAATTTTGTTTGCAACGGTTAAATTGAATTTTAACACAACGAAAAGAAGTAAGAGCGTGGTCCAGTTGGTAAGAGTTAGGCCGCGTAACGTGGAGGCCCGGGTTCGAATTCAGCGTTGGTATGGTAGTAAATGTTGAATTGTTTTATTTATTTATAATTATTATTTTTATTAATTTGTATCGTTTTAATGACAAGTGCAAAATTTTCGTTTTCCTTGATATTTTGGAATGGTTAAGTAATGTTAAATCATACATAAATAATGCGGTAGTGTGGTGCAGTTGGTAAGAGTCGTGCATTTAAGACGGAGAGAGCGAGTTCGAGCCCCGGTTTTGGAACATTTGTTTTTCCGTTGGTAATTGTTTTTTTTTAATTTTTAAAAGCCTCAATACTTAATACAATCAACTGCCGAGAGTTTGTGTGTTAATTTCTGGGTTCAGGGTATCTACTAGTCGGGCGGTCCCGACTAGAGCAATCTCACTTGTTATTCATAAAATTATTTTTGCCTCTCGCAGCTCCTCAACTATTGAAACTATTTCATTATTATGATTATTTTGCCCAGGTGATTGTGATGCAACTAGAAGTTTCAGTCTATTAAAGATTTTATTTGGATTTAATTGGGTTTGCTTGTATTAAGTGTCATTAGGCTCCCCCTTCTTAAATAAATTTGAAATGGCGGTTGGGCGTAGACATTGCGTAAGATATACCCATTGTGGGAAACACTTTTTATACCCTGAACCCATTGAAAATGGGTAAAAAAGGGTATAATGGTTTTGTGCAAATGTATGTAACAGGCAGAAGGAAGCATCTCCGACCCCATAAAGTATATATATTCTTGATCAGCATCACTAGCCGAGTCGATTTAGCCATGTCCGTCTGTCTGTCCGTCTGTCTGTCCGTCCGTCTGTATGAACGCGTCGATTTCAGAGACTACAAAAGCTAGAAAGCTGATCTTGGTCTCATTCGGTTCGTATATACCATACGCAGATCAAGTTTATTTCAAAACATCGATAACTCCTTCCGTTTTCCAATTATCGATATTTATCGCTTTTTGACTCGGTTTTTTAAGCATAACTCCCAAACTATAAAAGCTAGAGCCACCAAATTTATTTTTTTATGTTCGCATAAAACATACGAAGAATTTAAATGTTTCAGGTTTTGGATACCTCCCCCCAATCGCCCCCAATATCGAAACAACCATAAAAACAAAGCAAATCAAATACTACACACGTGCAAATTGGTTTGTAGATACATTTCGATGATCTGAATAAGTCCTGAAAATTTCATTACGATATTACATTTAGTTTACGAGCAAATCAAGAATCTATTTTCAGTAGTGGGGGCAAAGCGCAGCTGCTTGGCAATTTCTTATACATGTGCACGCATACATATGCATATGCAAAATTTGTCTTGCGTTCTTCTAGGAATTTTGTTTGCAACGGTTAAATTGAATTTTAGCACAACGAAGCCAAGCAAGAGCGTGGTCCAGTGGGTAAGAGTTGTGCCGCTAACGCGGAGGTCGGGTTTCGAATTCAGCGATGGTATGGTAGAGCAGTGTTGAATTATTTTTTTTTCGTTATTTATAATGATTATTATTTATTATTAATTTGTATCGTTTTAATGACAAGCGCAAAATTTTCGTTTTCGTTGACTTTTTGCGATGGTTAACTAATGTTATATCATTCGTCAAAAATGTGGTAGTGTGGTGCAGTTGGTAAGAGTCGTGCATCTTAAGACGGGGGACCGAGTTCGAGCCCCGGCTGCGAAACATTTCTTTTTCCGTTGGTAATTGTTTTTTTTTTTTATTATTATTTTTAACAGGATCAATACTCATCAATTGCCGAGAGTGTGTGTGTATGTGTTCATTTCTGGGTTCAGGGTATCTACTAGTCGGGCGGGCCCGACTAGAGCAATCTCACTTGTTTTTTTATTATTAGATACTTTTTTGGAACGATTTCCTTTAAGACCTTTATTTGGTAAATTATATTTTCTATGTGCATTTGTTTTTGCTAAAATTTTCTGATATGCTATAATCCCGGTGTTAGATTCCATCTTTCACCAGTTTTTTAATATTATTTGATTCGTATTTAATTTTATTATACTACTCGCCATTCTTATTTCACCATCCTTCTTGTAGGGACGAAATGCTTTACCTAGCTCACCCTTTCGCTCTAGTTCACTTGGTTTGAAATTAAAACTTTCATTGTTCGATTCAGTAGTTAGTCGACAACAAAAATTGAGAATAGCATTGATCTCCACTCATTTCATCATCATCATCATCATATGTATTATGTGATATATTACTATAGTTTTGTTCTACTTTAATTTCTTGTTTTTTATCTTCATCGTTTTCTTCTTTCTTGATTTTCATAGGCTGCTTAGAAATTATTTTTCCACTAACAATTTTTTAAGCGGTTGTGTAATTGGCTTAAATATCTCTTCTAATTGATATTCATTTTCCGCTCTCCCTAATTTTATTTTTAAGCTTCGAAATTTTCGTTTTAAAGCGTTTTTTGTCTTGGTCAATTCTTTTAAAAGATGTTCCTTCATTTGTTTCTATGAAACCACTGGTTTATTTGTTTTTGTTGTTTTATTGTTGTTTAGAAAGATTTATTGTGGTTTTTTGTTGTTTAAGAGTTGTTTAAGAGTGGATTTTTTTGTGGTTTTTTGTTGTTTTATAGTTGTTCATTATGGTTTTATTTTGGTTGTTTAGAGTTGTTTCATTGTTGTTTCATTGTTGTTTCTTGTTGTGCTATTCTGTTTGTTAGACAATGTGTGAATCACGGTATTATTCATTTCAGACTTAGAAAAGAAAAAAAATAGTAATATTTATATACCCGTTAAGTAAACAAACAATAAAAAAATACAGAAAATACCAAAGTTGAAATTGTAATATAAAATTCTTTATCAAAAAACAAAATATTGCAAAACAGGTTGTTGATATACCGTGTCCCTTTTGGTATGGCTTAAGATATAGGCCACTATTAATAGTTTTAGCAATAGCCGAACCACCGGACGCCAGACCTCCTAAACCACCAAGTGCTGTTAAAATCGGTACTAGTGGCAAGAAACTGCCCACTTAAGAACACTTATTATGCGTGGAATTATTACATCTCTTTTCTTATGTCCGAGTGACTTTTTGTTTTTTTTTTTAGCTGTTTGTATGGTTGAATAAATATCAAATGGGTTTTTCTTTTTTAATTCACTGGAGAATACTTTAACTGGATTTATAAATTTCTTCTTTTTTCCACTCAATCTTCCTTTGATTGAGACACATTCCAGATTTCTTCCTTTTTCCATGAGGTTTTGCTTTTTTCTTCCTTTGATTGAGTCCCATTCCAAATTTCTTTTTTGCTTTCATTGCGTTAGTCACGAAGTATGCCGCGGCTCTTTCTCCAAGACTGCTATCAGGCGCTTTAACTCGTTCCCACGCTCTTTCTGCTAAAACTAGATCGCCTGTATGACGATCTTTTAAATCTTTGTGGTTTGAGTATGCAATATCGTGCTCTCTGCATGCGGCGTATAATGGATTTATTTCTCTGTCACCGCGTTCGACACATGTCTTGAGTTTCGCTTTCTAAACTAATAATCTGGCAAGTGTAATTCTACTGGCATTGAGTTTATTATTTTGTTTATAAATCCTCCTCCGTGATAGACGTTAATTTTATTATTCATCAAAGTGTTGTTAATGAGTGACGTGCTTATGAGAAGAACATATCTAATATGCGTTTCATAAAGCAAAAAAACGAACATAGAAGTCAGAAATTTCGACTTCAGAAACGATGAAGAACAAACGATTAGACATAGTCGTTTATTACCCAATTCAATTAGAGCTCTAATTGTTGGACTTTCTAATAGTGGGCAAACAAATGTAATGATTAGTTTAATCGAGAGTCCTAATGGGCTAAAATTTTAGAATATTTATTTCTATTCAATGTTTTTATTTGAACCCAAATACGAATATTTACAAAAACTTGACAGCCCGATAAAAGGCATGGGCTATTTTACATATTCTGACAATGAAAGTGTGATAGCACCAGATAAGGCTTAAAAGAATTCGATAATGATATTTGATGATGTAGCATGTGAAAAACAAAACAACATACGTGCCTACTTTTGTATGGGCCGACATAGCAACATTGATGCGTTTTGTTTATGTCAAACATATACGCGTATACTGTGATAATGCAAACATGATTTTAATGTTTAAACAAGATGATCTAAATATGAAATATGTGTATCAAGATCATGTAGGCGTTGACATGAATTTAGAAACGTTTAAGAAAATCTGTCAGTTTTGTTGGAAAGATAGATACTGATTTTTATTGATTAGTTAGGATGATCCAATAGATAGCGGACGATATAGACGTGGATTTGCCGACTTTATTAAAATTTAAAATATAAAAACAAGAAAGTACATCAATATTTCATTTACTTATAACTTGTCAAAATGTTAACAACACTTACGTTTACTGGATGCAGCTCAATTTTAACGGCAAACTAATTTCCTCCTATTATACTACATAAAGAATATGAATGTGCTCTTATCGATTTTCATATGTACAATTTGATTCCAAATGTGGATTATGATAATAATTTGTTTCATATTGGTGAACATGTTTTCGAAATACCCATGGGATCCTATGAGCTGAACGATATAACTAATGTTATTTTAGAGAAGATGAAGGAAGTACAGCCAAATAAATTAAATCATCCGGTCAAGTGGTAGGGAACTGTTCCTTCTGTGACAAGAAGTGCTTTCAATTTAATTACCCTGGGGTGAATAATCAATGATTTATGACCCTATGTGACTGTGACCCTAATAAAAAGGTAGGTACGTGACCATGACCCTAATAAAAAGGCAGGTAAGTGACCGTGACCCTATTTGGCGGAGGTAGTGAGGGAAACCGATCGTTGCAGTGATCTTTTGTGGAGCGGGAGCTGGGAAAGTGATCGTTAAATGATCGCACGTGGCTCTTTTGATGGGGAGGGGAGTGAGGGTAACCGATCGTTGCATGGGTAAAAGTGTCCTTTTCATGGAGGGGGAATTGGGAAAGAGTCACTCCACTTTTATTATCCATGCCTTTTCGGAAGTTTTGTGGGTGCCCGATTATTAAAATTCAGATTTAAGGTTTGAGGGCTCATGAGATCACGTACGAACAAGTGCACGCATAGACTTGTCCGTGTACGAGGGTGGAATAAGGGGCTGCAAATTAAAAATGCAGATTTGAGTTGTGAGAACACGAGCGGACAAGTGCACACATCGACTTATTCGTCTACTTTTCGGCTGTGGGGGGATACGGGACTGCTAATTAAAATTCAGATTTTAATTGTGAGGGCATATGAGATATGTTTGTCTACCATTTCGGGGGTAGGATAAGAGTCCGATCAGGCTCGTGCGCACAGGCTTAAATATTTAATTGACTCTCCCTTTTCATATGGGAAAGGAACCCAAGGGCGACGGCGAACAGGTTTAAGAATGTTTTGTTGGGCACAGGTTTACGCATGTTTTGTTCGAGAAAAAGGTCGATCGTAAATTTCACGCCTATGGGCGCCTGCTGACAAGGGTAAACAGCTATATTCTATGTGCCTGTGGGTCGAGGATCAATTATGTATTCAGGTATTGTATTAACGAACTTCTGGGATTGTTTTCACATAAATATTCCAGTTTTATGACGTGCGATTCAAGTGCCAATTTTTATAACAGACTCGTTGATTGAACAAGGTTTCAGTGATTTTTAGAATGCCTGGTTTCTTCGTTGACTTTGAGTGTGAGTACTTTCTTTAAAAAGTATATGCACTTCAATTGCAGGTGTAAGAGACCCGCCCTATGTCCTACCAAACCTGTTAGAACCCACTTCTTAATTAAATGCTTAACTAATAAATCTCAGTTCCTAGGCTATAAATGTTTCTTTCATACATTGAATCCACATCAGTAGCTCTCGAACTAACGCCACAACCACTCTTTACCTCAAAAGTAAAAAAAAAAACTCTGTTTGTTTAAAATGGCATTCCAATATGTTATTGTTATCAACAAAATGGGTGAGACCACCACCCCCAATCTTTTCGAAACGTTGTCTATTTAGTCAACGGACCCACCGCTAATTCCAATAGACCAGCCCCCACCATCAACGGACCCACTGCCGCCATCAACGGACCCACTGCCGCCATCAACGGACTCACGACCACCACCAACGGACCCACCCACTACGCCCACAACAACATGAACTGACTCGCCAGCACCACCAACGGACCCACTGCCGCCATCAATGGACCCTCCACCGCCCACGTTAACGGACCCACTCACTACACCCACTACACCATGAACGGACACGCCACCCCCACCCCAGGCTTCTATTATCCTGGGTACAACACCGCTACCATCAACGGACCCACCCACTACACCACTTCCATCTCCAACGGATTTTACCACGCATCTGGATACAACGCCTACTATGCCAACGGACCCACCCACATTTAGCCTACCGCCTACGCCAACATGGACTCGCATCACGCTGATCAACACAACGCTCACTACGCCAATAGACCTCCACCAGCAGCAGCGTCGCGCGTGGAAAATCTGCTATGTATTGCAGAGCGTGCGACATATACATTTTCGAGGCCAATTGGAGCGCACATTTTCGCTCCAATGCTCATAAAAGCCGGGCTTACACACCTTTAAGCGATCGCGTGAAATTGATTTCGAGCGGGTACAAGAATCGCATATGCACATATGGATTCCAAAACCCCAGAGCTTAACTTCTTGTTCCTGAGGAGTTCATGAGTGACGCCGCAGATGCGCTAGTGCCACTCATGGAAAACATACTCCATTTACATATCTCTGAAAATGCAAATTTCGAGCTATTTGCAGAGTATTTAAAATACGTCAATGATGATGTAATTTCATCCATAAAGTCCCATCAGATAGAGATGGGAATAATGACACTGGCGATGAGCACTGAGGACGTTTTTGTGGATCATTGTGCTAGGCTAAAGGCAAAAATGGACGAGTTCCAAGAAAAAGAAAGTGGCTGGAGTCTAACAAAAATTATTCGTCTGGAGACGAATATTAATAAATATACACAAATGAAGGTCTCCAGCTGGATGGATATGCCCAAAACGCTCAAGGCGAAAAAAGCGTTGATAAATATAAAAAAGAATGACGAATATTGTTTCAAGTGGGCGGTGATATCTGCGCTAAAGACACCGCAAGGCAACCCCAATCGGTGCAGTAGCTATGGTATCGAAGCCATCGAAGCCAGCATAATTTCATTTCATACTTTGACGCTTAGAAGGTCGAGCCCATTTCGTATGGATCAGAAATTTGTCAAGGTATGTAACACACATACACACACACACAAACACACGCATACACACACACACTTGAAAAATACTTTTCAAATACATTAATTTATATTTTCAGACTTGTACGCACGCAATCAACGAGTTATCGGGAGGAACTTCTGTTTTGTGCTACCTGCCCAAATTATTCCCACAGCCAGCGCTAATACGAGAAGCATAAGCAACAGTGTGGGAAAATGGTCTCGACCTTGCCAACAGAGGAAACGGCAAGTCTTAAATTTAAGAATTATAATCGTAGTTAAGATGTACCCTTTGTCATGTATGCAGATTTAGAGTGCATGCTCAAGCCCCTAAATTCTACGCTAAGTGAAAATGTTGTCGCAACTAGCGCACATACATTTCGCGTTTTCTTACTTTATCAAATGTGCATTCAATAATGGCCTAGATAAGTTTGTGATAGAAACAGGGTATAATCAAAGACAATATAAATACTAAGATGAGTAACGCAGTACACCGAAATGCTACAAGGCAGCTTGATATTTTGCAAAATTGAGAACGAAAACGAAATCGGTGCACTTGCGCTCTTACAATTTAAAGAGCGTAAAATTCTAAAAATAGAATGCGCTCTCAGCTTGGCATGCTAAGTGTCGTGAGAGCATTTATGTTTGGTCTTGGTTTCAATTTCAGCAGGCCGGCCAATTTTAATAACTTTTGAGTTTCGAGCCGCGAGAACACCCTTTTCCTGAATAGGCTATGTTTACTTTTTTAGTGCTTTCAACATTTTATTCAAAAACTACTACAAAACAAGTGAGATTGCTCTTGTCGGGACCGCCCCGACTAGTAGATACCCTGAACCCAGAAATTAACACTTACACACAAACTCTCAGCAGTTGATGAGTATTGAGCATTTTAAAAATTAAAAAAAAAAACAATTACCAACGGAAAAACAAATGTTCCACAACCGGGGCTTGAACTCGCTCTCTCCGTCTTAAGATGCACGACTCTTACCAACTCCACCACACTACCACATTTTTCGCGAATGATATAACAGTACTTAACCATCGCAAAAAGTCAAGGAAAACGAAAATTTTGCAGTTGTCATTAAAACGATACAAATTAATAAAAATAATAATTATAAATAATTTAAAAATAAAACAATTCAACATTTACTACCCTACCAACGCTGAATTCGAACCCGGATGTATGTTCGTATGTTTTACGCAAACATAAAAAAATAAATAAAATAAATGGTGGCACTAGCTTTTATAGTTTGGGAGCTATGCTTAAAAACCGAGTCAAAAAAGCGATAAATATCGATAATAAGAAAACGAAAGGAGTTATCGATGTTTTGAAATAAACTTGATCTGCGTATGGAATATACGAACCGAATGAGACCAAGATCAGCTTTCTAGCTTTTGACAGACGGACAGACGGACAGACAGACAGACGGACATGGCTAAATCGACTCGGCTAGTGATGCTGATCAAGAATATATACACTTTATGGGGTCGGAGATGTTTCCTTCTGCCTGTTACATACATTTGCACAAAACCATTATACCCTTTTTACCCATTTTCAATGGGTTCAGGGTATAAAAATTGCTAAATCAGTATAATTGTATATCATTTTGAAGCAAAATGTTTTCTGCATATATACTGACTTTCAATCAAACCATTATTTTAAATATTTTTTAAATAAACATTTTTTGTATGAAGAGTATAAATAAGGGTATTTTTGCCTCGATGCACCAAAATAATACACACATTGTCGTGCCAATGCATAAGTATGCGTGTCCGCAACCCATAATATGCATGAAAACCTGAAAGTTGAATTTTTTTTCAATTCGCGACGTCACGTCTTAGGTTTCTGTGCAAGTGTGCAGGAGCTGATGTGACGTCACGTCGATGCGCCGAATTATGGGCCATTTCCCTTTTTACTATGCTACTCCGGCAAGCAAAATTTCTAGATACCTGGGCCTCGTTACACCCCGTACGCCCTCCCCGAACATTTTTTCTTATATTTGTTCTTTACTACTCTATGGTCTTCGGCATTGAATCGTGTGGCTTTTCGCTCTCGAAAAGCCACTCGGCTGGTGTGGCATTTGAAGAGCGAAAAGCCACTTGAAAAACCACACCAGAAATTTTTGCTTACGTTCAAATGTATGCGCGTTAGTAGTATTCTTAGTATTTATATTTGCCTTTGGTAAAATGCAGGTAAAAAATTCGTTAAGTCTTTGATAAAAGATGTTCACGAAATTTATATCACATATCTTAGCACCATTAAGCCAATGGGAATGAGTGCAGAAGATGAAAATAGTTTCAGACTGTTTTATAATAGGCTACTCAGTGTGTTCCGCCTCCTGATAAAGAATCCAAGTTAATGATGCCACACTCCCTTTTACGATTTCGTTTTGGGAGTCTCTCATAAATACACCTCGGAAATAAGGAATATGCTTGCGCGCAAAATTCAAAATATCAATGTTTGAAAGTGGCTTGTTGGGTAGCTCTCCTAGCAGTTTTTTTAAGTAGTTGATATACCGTATCTCTTTTATGTGGCTTAAGATATAGGCCACTATTAATAGTTTTAGCAATAGCCGAACCACCGGACGCCAGACCTCCTAAACCACCAAGTGCTGTTAAAATCGGTACTAGTGGCAAGAAACTGCCCACTTCAGAACACTTATTATGCGTGGAATTATTACATCTCTTTTCTTATGTCCGAGTGACTTGTTTATTGCTCTTTTAACTATTTGTATGGTTGAATGAATATCAAATGGGTTTTTCTTTTTTAATTCACTGGAGAATACTTTAACTGGATTTATAAATTTCTTTTTTTCACAGGGGTTTTTCTTCCTTTGATTGAGACCCATTCCAGATTTCTTCCTTTTTCCATGAGGTTTTGCTTTTTTCTTCCTTTGATTGAGTCCCATTCCAAATTTCTTTTTTGCTTTCATTGCGTTAGTCACGAAGTATGCCGCGGCTCTTTCTCCAAGACTGCTATCAGGCGCTTTAACTCGTTGCCACGCTCTTTCTGCTAAAACTAGATCGCCTCTATGACGATCTTTTAAATCTTGGTTTGAAAACGCAATCTGCATGCGGCGTATAATGGATTTATTTCTCTGTCACCACGCTCTAAACGTGTCTTGAGTTTCGTTCCTAGTCCACAAAACTGATAACCTGGCAAGCGTAATTCTACTGGCAGGGAGTTTATTATTTTGTTTATAATTCCTCCTCCGTGATAGACGTTAATTTTATTATTCATCAAAGTGTTGTTAATGAGTGACGTGCTTATGAGGAAACCATATCTAATATGCGTTTCATAAAGCAAAAAAACGAACATAGAAGTCAGAAATTTCGACTTCAGAAACGATGAAGAACAAACGATTAGACATAGTCGTTTATTACCCAATTCAATTAGAGCTCTAATTGTTGGACTTTCTAATAGTGGGCAAACAAATGTAATGATTAGTTTAATCGAGAGTCCTAATGGGCTAAAATTTTAGAATATTTATTTCTATTCAATGTTTTTATTTGAACCCAAATACGAATATTTACAAAAACTTGACAGCCCGATAAAAGGCATGGGCTATTTGACATATTCTGACAATGAAAGTGTGATAGCACCAGATAAGGCTTAAAAGAATTCGATAATGATATTTGATGATGTAGCATGTGAAAAACAAAACAACATACGTGCCTACTTTTGTATGGGCCGACATAGCAACATTGATGCGTTTTGTTTATGTCAAACATATACGCGTATACTGTGATAATGCAAACATGATTTTAATGTTTAAACAAGATGATCTAAATATGAAATATGTGTATCAAGATCATGTAGGCGTTGACATGAATTTAGAAACTTTTAAGAAAATCTGTCAGTTTTGTTGGAAAGATAGATACTGATTTTTATTGATTAGTTAGGATGATCCAATAGATAGCGGACGATATAGACGTGGATTTGCCGACTTTATTAAAATTTAAAATATAAAAACAAGAAAGTACATCAATATTTCATTTACCCTTAACTTGTCAAAATGTTAACAACACTTACGTTTACTGGATGCAGCTCAATTTTAACGGCAAACTATTTTCCTCCTATTATACTACATAAAGAATATGAATGTGCTCTTATCGATTTTCATATGTACAATTCGATTCCAAATGTGGATTATGATAATAATTTGTTTCATATTGGTGAACATGTTTTCGAAATACCCGTGGGATCCTATGAGCTGAGCGATATAACTAATGTTATTTTAGAGAAGATGAAGGAAGTAGAGCCAAATAAATTAAATCATCCGGTTATCGAGAGCAACAACAACACGCTGCAGTTCGTAATTTCAACAAAGGAACATCCTATATACTTCAACAGAGAGCGTACCATTGGACAATTATTTGAATTTCATAAAAGAGAGCTAAAGTCAAATTCCATCTATACCTCAGATCAGCCTGTTGATAAATAAAAAGTAAATACAATTCGCTTAGAGTGTAATATTGTGAGCGGCTCGTATGTGAATGAAGAATCAAGTCATACGTTGCATGAATTCGCACTCTATGTACCACCGGGCTGTAAAATGAGCGAGAAACATATAAACCTGATTTATTTACCAGTGAACACGAGAGAGATACAGACATTAATATTGCGGATTGTTGATCAAAACGGAAACTTGGTTAATTTGCGTGAAGAGAGCGTTACTGTTCGCTAACATTTAAGATTACGACAATGATTATTTATAATAAATATTCTTGTAATCATCCTACTTCAAACACTTTGAGTTCTAACATAGAGCAGACAAGACCATTACGAGGAACGCTTACACCTGAAAACAAATTATTTTTAAAGTCTTTGGGTTTTATAATCAGAAAGCCATGAGTAATACATTAATTGTTCGAAAGAAGCCTTATTCCGATGAGAGTATAATCAAAAAAGAATATCAAAGCTACTCACCCTATCTTCAATCATTCAAGAGTAATGATGAAGTTCGAATTACAATCCAAAATCAGGACCTTTATGTATTACCGAGCAAGAGTTTTATCAATGTGGAGGGCTCGCTTTGTTTGGCGAACAACACGTCTGCTAACAATGGTAAATTAAAAAACAACTGTATGGCTAATTTATTTGATGAAATTCGTTATGAATTAAATGAAGTTGAAATAGATCGTACACGATTTGTTGGTACAACATCAAGCATAAAAAACTACATTTCAATACCCAGGAGAGTGTGTCATACGCTGGAAAATTCTGGTTGGTTCAATGGGTCTGATATAGTCCTTGAAAACGGCGGTTATATTAATTTCTCAATACCTCTTACATTTTTACTTGGATTTGGAGAAGACTATAATAAAGTCTTGTTAAAGTAATGTTGTAAGCATGAGCTTGTATTGCTCATGTCTAAAAGTATGGAGGATGTGTTTTATCCGAAAAATCTAACTGAAGAGTTTAAGTTGAATATTTCTAATATAACATGGAAAATTCCACAAACAACGCTTAGAGATGTGAAGAAATTGGAAATGTTTAATTTGAACAAAAATGGAGCATCATTACCAATAGCCTTTCGCAGTTGGGACTGTTATCTTAATCCATCACTATCAGAAGGCACCCAACATATGTGGAAAGTCAAGCTTGCTGCTAATAGGGAGCGACCATGCTTTGCGATAATAGTCCTTAAATTAGCTGGAAAAATGTTACACAATCATTTGAGAATCTTAAAGGTGTACTTGAACTCTGAGACGTATCCGTATGACGATATGAATGTGAATTTTGCGCGAGAACGTTATGCTACTCTCTATGAAATGTATACAAACTTCCAACAAAGTTATTATATGAAAGAGCCTCAGCCATTGCTTTCATCTACGGAATTTAAAAAACATGCGCCGATTATAGTTGTTGATCTATCTCATCAGAATGAGTCTGTTAAAATGGTACCAATTGATGTAAGAGTATCTTTCGATATATAGAATGCCAGTTATCGAAACACAAAAGTATATTGTTTGCTTATACATGATCGATTAGTTGAATATTCACCGTTGACTGGAATAGTTCAGCGCATTATTTAGAAGTGTTACCTCACTCTCAGAAAAATGGATTTGGATCAAGTCGCAATTGATGTTCAAGGGATTTACGGAAACAATAATATTTTCATATTAAAGGAAATCGCTGAAGTGTTTAAAAATATACGTCATCAGAATCTACATTACATTGTACAAGCGCCATATGATTTTATGAACTTGTTAATAAAGGCTGGAAAAACAGCACTCTGGATTAATCATAGTATTTGCTGGAATGAAGGGACTACTAATTTCATTGAAGTGAGAAATTATCTTCGTAAAATTGTTAAAGATACGACAGACATTACAAAAGGAGCCCAACAATACAAATTTCGTGAGAGGTTTTTGAATATTTCAGTAGAAAATATCGAAACGTATGGATACCAGCATCAATTTTATATTATAAACAAGAATTCGTTCTCTACGTGTGCACTGTGGATCCGCTTGTATGGAGACGCGGCCATAAATACTTCTAGTGGTGATATCGCATTGAAATTTTCACAAAAATTATAGAAAAATATTTAAAAAATATTTTATAAAAATTAGACAAATAGGATCACTATTTAATATAGCTGCCATAGGAATAACCAGTCTTAAATTCATCTAATTGCTTTTTAACTGATATAAACAAAACTTACACAATAAATCATCATTACCTAAATCTAATTACTACCATAACTATGAAGTCAAATAGAATCCAATCTACTTTTTAAAATTCAATTTTTTTTAAAGCAAGAATCTTGCAACAAAAAGTTATTTATTTTCATAATTCAAATCAAAAAACAACGGTGTTATCCAGTAAGCTTTGCAACTCGACTTCAGCTTGAGACTCGTCCACAGAAATATTTTTCGGGTATTTCTTCTTTTTGAGCTCAGTATACTTTGATAACTTGGGAAGAAATCAAAAGATATTTTGCTGTTTACAAAACTCCTTATAAGCAAATATTGGCTTTTAGTTAAAGAAGTCTCCATTAAAAGGGAAAGAACCTCAATTGGATCTGCTGGCAATAAGTTGTTCATTTGATGATCATTGCATAAAGAAGATACTGCGGACTCATCTATTTCATTCAGCAGAGCTAAACGCCGTCGCTTTGTTCTACCTGAGGTCTCCGCAAAATCATGTCTTGGACGCCCAAGCACACTTTCTGCTGATCGCTGTAATATAGGCTCGGTGCATTTTAATGAAATGTTTTCCTTTTCATTTAACCAATTAAGTTGGTACTGGAGAACAGATGATTTTTTCCGTTTATATCTTTCCCAGAAAGTTGCAATTCTCCTACAAATGTACCTTACACGTTTTTCTAAAACGTCAAACTCTGTAATGTGGCCCTCGCTTTCAATTTTTTCTTTAATAATTTCAAGTACATTTCCCAATTTTTGTGCGTTGATTCCATCATGCGAGCACCATAAATTAAAAATGTAGAGGCGTGCAAAAACACACTTATGGTATGAGTCTAATAAAATCGAATTGAAGTGGGAAAGACAAAATTAAATTAAAATTAAAAACAAATAAATTTATTGTTTTTGAAGCAAATACAAACGGACGAAAGACGTAGACAAAACAACACAAGAACAGTTAAAAAAAACTACTTTTACAACTTTAAAATAACCTCTAAAAAAAAGGTGCTGTTAGTATATTTACGACTGTACATACATCTGCAAAATTCTGCAGTTCATTTTAACACATTTTAATCTAAAATCTTGGACGAATACATACATATACATACCATTTGTGGAATTTTGTGGAATCACAACTAAAAGTTTAACTAAACATGAAAAAGACGCTTAAAAAACACACAAAAAATATTAAAACACTTAAAATAAATTCCCGAGAAGAATTTATTAGATTATTTTTTTATTCAAATCTTAATATGTTATAAATACCTTCAACTATAAAATCCATTTTAAAATACTCAATTTGCAGCACTCAATGAAACGTTTGACCACTTTGAAGTTTGCTTTTGTTGTGACAAAAATCTATCTTTACTGCAATGCTATTATAGAGAAATATTTTTAAGGAAAGCGTCAGAGGTATAAGAAGGCTCTAAGCAGCGAATTCGTCAGTCAGTCACATTAATGAACTGAAGAAGTGCAGTGCAGAAATGGGAGTATTTTCTAAATTTGGATACTCCTCGAATATAAAGAAAATTGATGATTTTTTATTGGAGTTTGATGGAATGGTTTTTCCTGATGTGAGGCGGGTTGCGGACGCAACCGCCCACAATAGAATAGAAAATAATAATAAGAAATAGAAATAAGAAATAAATAATAATAATATAATAATAAAATAATGAGAGTCGAACATAACTGAAGTAAAATGAAGGAAATAAAAACGTTATTTTTAGTAAAGTAATTTTAGTACATTAGAATAATCGTTAAAATTAGTGACATAGCAGGCAGGCATAGTCCATCGACAGCGACCAGCTGCTAAGGGCGCCATCGAGAGCAGCCCTGCGATCAGCTGCCGAAAGCTCAGGCGAGAGAGCGGTTATGCGGCGAAAGACGAAAGCTAGCAAGAAATTGGGCTGCTGCCGCGAGCGACGAAAGGCGACAAATTAATTAGTGTCGATCCCTTCACCTGATCGGTCGCGTGTCGGTCGCGATTGAAAGGAAAAGAAAAAGACAAGCCGCGACGTCAAGCAACACGTGCGCGCGCAGTTCAAATAGTGCGGACGAGCACTGGGACTAAACGAAAAGGAAAGAGGAAGAATATTTCGAAGAGGCGTAACTAGGAGGAAACCTGTAAGTGCTTCTTTAGTTACCTTTTTATTAACCAAATTATAATGAAGATTAATGCTAACATCATAACAAGAATAGGAATTAATAAGTTTCATCAGTAATAAATGAGATTAAGTGAAGCAAACATAGTGATATTATATCTGGGATGCCTTTGGGATCTCGCTAGTTGCTTTTGGTAAGATTCGTGAATACTTGTGAAAATTTCTCGGTAAGGAGTGGTCTGGTTTTGGAGTCGGGTGTGATAGGATTGAGGTTAGGATAATTTGAGAATATCATTAGTGGCTCTTAGACAGGCGTAGGATTTTGGCAGCGTGGCCTTGAAATTGTCCTGGTCTGGGCGGGAGTCGCTAACACGGTGTACACTTGCTGGTGCTAGTTGGATAGGGAGAATTGCCGGGTGAGAACCTGGCGTGGGCGGACACGTGGTGGAGGCGTGGCGCCTGACCCAGATAGGTAGCTTTGTCGAGGGAATTCCCTGACCTTCATAGTGTAGCGGTCCCAATCTAGTCGGCAGGCACGGTCTAGGCGGGGCCAGATCCGTGTAGCGTTAGCGGTCAAGGGATCTCCCTAACCTAGTCGGCAGGCACGGTCACGGGGTACCTCGGACACGTGTAGTATTAGTGGTTACGGGAGCCTCCATAACATAGCGGGGGGGTGTAGTCACGGTGTCGTCCGGACCCGAGCCGAAGTAGGAGACGTGGCCGCGGTCGTGGTATATACCCAAACGTGAGTACGACCGGGGAAGATACGAGGGAGCCGAGAGATAAGCTCAGGCTTCTTTGTTCGTAGGGACGGGGTATCTTGAATTTGGGGTATATTAGTTTAGAACATTTGGAAGGCGGGCCTTCGAATTTGCCAAGAGAGAGTTTACATTGTCCTCCTAAAACCTAGCGTCCCAGTGATTCACAAATTTTCTTGTAAACAACCTTGGTCAGACTGTGATTCATACCTCGGCCTATGAACTACTTTACAAGTGGCGCCCGAGCAGGGACGCTGGGGTGTAAAGGGGCGTGGTCATTTAGTGAAATAAAGCCCCACTAAATTCCTGAAAGAATAACTAATCCCTTAAACTAATACGCATATTCATAACCCATAGGAATTTCATATATATTTGATGCCCGTTAAATACCCCTTTCTAGAGACAAAAATTTTTATTAGTTTCAGCAGAATGCATAAATATTTATTTTTTTAAATATATAAACAACAACGTGTGTAAGATATTTTTTTTAATAAAACCGACGAAAATAATTTTCATAGCCCAAGTGTAGGATAAATTTTGTAGGATAGTGTAGAGGAGGAAAGAAATATTTTGTAGCAGAGTGTAGGTTGGCGTTTATCTGTGCGCCGAAAACACGCGCACAAAAAGAGTAACGGGAACATCAGCAGACATCGAGTGGCTCGTGCCAATCAGGCGCTCGCTAGCAGCAACAACAACACAGCGGCTCAAAAACGGCGAGTGCATAGGCGAAAACTAGCGGCGTCTAGCGAGACTGTACACGTGTCGCAACGAAAGCGTCGACGCGAGCGTGTATGCAGTCGAAGTGGCCAGCGAGGGAAACGCAGCAAGGCGACAAATCTACAAAACGTAAAAGAATACACCGAGAGAAACCGGGAGTTGTGCGATGAACTTTACTGAAAGTGCCAAATAATAAATAAATATCTGAAATAAATAAACTAAAACCGAATAACTAAAAATAACTAAAAACCAAAAATTAATAAAATAAAAATAAATAAATAAATTAATAAACGGTAATAAAACAAATAATAAACAGTGGAGTGAACAAATTAAATTAACAAACGGAGCGCAATACAACATTATTTTTTTG
Source organism: Drosophila paramelanica (assembly GCA_035043915.1). Lineage (NCBI taxonomy): Eukaryota > Metazoa > Arthropoda > Insecta > Diptera > Drosophilidae > Drosophila > Drosophila paramelanica. The sequence continues at coordinate 59,688 of JAWNMO010000443.1, forward strand.
TTTGTGAAAATTTGCCAATAACAAATTGAATAAAACAAATCGAAGTTGCAAACGAAGTGAATTAAACAAAAGAAATAATTAACAAAAGCGCGATATTGTTCACTCAAAATAATAAATTAAATAAAATAAATAATAAAATAAACAAATACCATAAATAAAATATAATTAGGTGGAATAAATAATAAATCCAATAAAATAAATAACAAAATAAATAAATAATAAATTAAATAAAATAAATAATAAAAGAAATAACAATATAAATAAATATAATTAAATAAAATAAATAACAGCTTAAACAAATACCAAAAATAAAATAAATCATAAACTACACATAACTAAATCAAATCAAATCAAATTAAACATAATATAATTAAGTAAAATAAATAATAAACCAAACCGTAAACAATAAACAATAAATTAAATAAAATATAATTAACTAAAATAAATAATAAACAAAATAAATAATAAAATAAAATAAAAAAATAAACGGCACACTTACTAGTTCAAAATGAAACCGACACGCGCCAAGGATCTAGGGGTAGGAACCCGGTGGATCTACTAGCGACGCAAAGAGGAGCTCGAGGGGATCGCAACGGAACTCGGATTAAGGAAGGACGGTACAGTGGAGGAGATGCGGAAGCGCCTCGTGGCTTTTGTGAGGGACGAATCACATAGCACGGAAGTCTGGGCACGGCTGGCTGAGTTGGAGTCCCGGTTCACAGCGGCGTTGGACCCAGCGGCGGACACCGACTGGACAGGCATAGGACCGGTGACCCGGCACAAGTCCGAGGGTGACCTGAGTGGTCCGTCAGGAGGAGTCAGAGCTGGAGTCGGATCGTTCCTGGAGGTGCCCAGGATGCAGGCGGTTCGAGCCCATGTCATTGGCCGGGATCGCCTGGAGGAGAGGCCGACGAACGTTCATGCCGAGGTTCCGGTGCCGCGACCGCAACTGGAGGCCAGGGGGCACTTGATAGTGCCGGAGCAGGTCCGGAAGTGGGGATTGCGATTTGACGGACGAACGGATCCCCTAATCTTCGTGGAATTGTTGGAGGAAGGGGCCATATCATACGGCATCAGCCTTGATCGACTGCCTCGCGCCATGGACGAAGTCATTACGGACAAGGCTGCCCGCTGGTTCATGACCAGTCGGCTTCGGGATGCGTCGTGGGCCACTTTCAGGGCTGAGTTTTTGGAGTGCTTCCTGCCGCCGCGATACTTCGAGAACCTGGAGGACCAGATTCGAGGTCGGCGCCAAATGGATGGCGAGGACTTCAAGGACTACCTGGTCGACCTGAAGGCTCTCATGCATCACGCGGGATACGATGCGACCCGGGAACTCCACCAGGACGGGACCAGGTGGACGCCGACACTTCTACAGCCCGGAATTAGAAGAAGCATTAGGCGTCGAGGGAGGTCGGATTGTGGCCACGGTAGGCGTCGGCCACAATCGATACAGGCGCTACTCGGAGCTTCGTGAGCAAGGAGGCTGCACGGACACTGGCGAGGTATGGACGGACACATGCAACGCGGACGCAGATAAGGCTGGCGGACGGATCGGCGCTGAAGATTAGGCAGGTGCTGAGAATAGCAATTAAACTAGCAGGGCGCGATGTCGAGATGCCCCTGTTAGTAATGGACTCCATGTTGGACCAGTTGATACTGGGCATGGATGATTGACGACCAAGTCGAGGAACTCCTCCAGGCGGGTGCAATCGAGCCTTCTCGCAGCCCTCATAGCGCTCCCATCTTCCTAGTCCGGAAGAAGACGGGAGACTGGCGTGTGTGCGTGGACTATAGGCAGCTCAATGCTCATTCATTGCCGGACGCGTACCCGGTACACCGCATCAACCACATCTTGGAGCGTCTGCGGCAGGCCCGGTACATATCGACGTTGGATCTGAAGCAGGGATACTGGCAGATCCCGATGGCTGAGGATAGTCGGCAGTACACGGCATTCACGGTGCCGGGCCGGGGACTGTTCCAGTGGCGGGTGATGCCCTTTGGTCTCCATTCTGCGTGCGCTACTTTTCAAAGGGCCCTGGACACGGTAATAGGACCTGAGATGGAGCCACACGCGTTTGCAAATCTGGACGACATCATTGTCGTGGGTGCGACCAAGGATCAGCACCTAGCCAACCTACAGGAGGTATTCCGCCGACTCCGAGCGGAACCACCTCAAGGTCAACCGGAAGAAGTGTGCTTTTCTTCAAGAGGGAGCTAGTGTACTTGGGTCACGTGGTGAGTGGCGACGGCATCAAAACAGATCCGGAAAAGGTGGCGGCTATACGAAATCTGGAGGAGCCGACGAATGTAAAAGAGCTGCGTCGATGCCTGGGTATGACGTCGTGGTACCGCCGCTTTGTGCCCAACTTCGCATCGATTGTGCAGCCGATGACGGAGCTGCTGAAGAAGGGGCGCAAATGGTCCTGGGGTGGCGAGCAGCAGGCAGCGTTGGACCAGCTGAAGGACAGCCTGCCAACCGCCCCGGTGCTTGCTTGTCCCGACTTCTCTGTCAAGTTCGTGCTTCAGACGGACGCTAGCGACTACGGCCTGGGAGCCATATTGACGCAGGCCATCGATGGACAGGAACGGGTCATCGCCTACGCTAGCCACAAACTACTGAAAGCGGAGATCAATTACTCGGCCACAGAAAAGGAGTGTTTAGCCATAGTGTGGGCTATAAGGAAACTGCGGTGTTACTTGGAAGGCTACCGGTTCGACGTCGTGACGGATCACATGGCACTAAAATGGTTGAACTCTATCGAGAGTCCGTCTGGTCGGATCGCCCGCTGGGCTCTAGAGTTGCAACAGTTCCAGTTCGACGTGCACTATCGCAAGGGGAAGCTGAATGTGGTAGCCGACGCGCTATCCCGGCAGCCACTGGAGGCCTTCCAGCAAGCCGTGGAGGAAGAGCCCCCTTGCCGGTGGATATCCGCTATACTGGAGCGTATCCGTCAGAACCCAGAAAAGTTTCCGGACTACTCTTGGCACAACGGGAATTTGTATCGTCGTCTAGGATACAGGGCTGATGATGAAGACTACGTCCCCTGGAAATTGTGCGTGAGCACGGGTCGTCGACAGCGTGTCCTCCAGGAATGCCACGATGCCACCAAGGAGTACGGAAAACGGTGGCGAGGCTGGCCCAGCGCTACTACTGGCCAGGTATGTTCAGGGACGCCGTTAGGTACGTGAAGCACTGCACCAACTGCCAGAACTTCAAGGTGCAGCAGTTCAAGCAGGCGGGACACATGCTCACTCGCCAGGTGATTGAGCCGTGGGCCGTGCTTTGTGCGGACTTCATCGGTTCGCTCCCGAGATCAACGCATGGGAACACGATGCTGTTGGTCTTCAACGATGCGTTTTCTAAGTGGGTGGAGTTGGTCCCCCTGAAGAAGGCCACGACAGCACACCTACAGGTGGCATTTAGGAGAGAATCTTGAGCAGATTTGGAGTCCCGCGCAAACTGGTATGTGACAACGGCCTTTAAGGCGTTTATGAAGTCACTCGGCGTGGAGATCCAGTACACGGCGCCGTATTGTCCGCAGGAAAACCCCACTGAGAGGACTAACCGCACTGTGAAGACACTGCTGGCCCAATTCATAGAGGGTCATCAGAGTTCTTGGGACGCACTGCTCCCAGAGATCTCGCTGGCCGTGAATTCCAGCACCGCGGATTCGACAGGCTTCTCACCGGCATTCCTCGTACAGGGCAGGGAGCCTCGCCTTCCGGCTGCGCTGTGTGACGATGTAACGCCTGGATCTGGAGTCATACAACAGAAGCCACGAGAGAAGGCGGAGAGGCTGAAGGAGATCTTCGACATTGCCCGCAGCAGCATGCAGCGTGCCTCTCTAGAGCAGAGCCGGCACTACAACCTGCTTCGACGCGAGTGGAGACCATCCCTCAACTCGCTAGTGCTGCTGCGCCAGCATTTGCTTTCCAAAGCCGTTGACGGATTTGCAGCAAAGCTGGCGCCGAAATATGATGGTCCATATCGGGTGACCAAGTTCATCTCATCCAACATCGTCCGACTGGCGAAGGAGTGTCAACGGAGAACCAGGTCTCGCGAATATTGCTTAGCTTAAGCAATATTACCCGGGGCCGGCGCAAGAGTAAGTAGCGCGACCCCGACCTGTGGTCCGGGCCTAAGGCGGAGAGTCGCGTGCGTACGTGAGACACGCGGAACTAACCCCCAAAATAACAAAATAACAAACGAACTAAAAGAGTAGAAGAGAGAATGCTCAAAAAAAAGTATATAAGGATGTTAACTGATATAGAGTCTGATTTCAGGAATGGCGGACATAATAGTCATCAGCGACGAGGAGCCCGAAGAGCGGGAGGCGTTCGTCGAGGACGTGTTGGATGAGTCCGACACAACCGACGACTCAGAGACGACGGAGGAGAATCCCCGAAGCGATCAAGACGGCGAGGACAACGGGAGGGCCGGATTCCAACGGGATCCGAGACAGGGAAGCGCATAATACCGCCGCCGCCCAGGACGAAGGCCGTTGCCCCCACACCAGCATTTCCTTTTCGAGCACGAGGAGAGTTTCGCGGAGGTGGGGGACGGGTATGTTCAGCTGATGCGTACCCAGACGACGACGATCCTCATCGTATGTCCAAACGCGCGGAACCCGCCGGCGTACGTAACTGAACCAGCGTCGCCACCCCCGTTACCGGCATTGCCTTCGCCGCCGCCAGCGAGTCGGGAGGGGGAGCCCCCCGCGCCGGACGAGGGCGTCAGGGAATCGACCGAGGATCCCGTGTGCCGATCTGGAGCGATCCAGTCATCCCCTCCGCCTTGTCGAGAGGCGACCAAGGAAGGAGTCCCCCAGGCAGAACAAGGAAGACCATGCTCAACAGAAGCGTCAAACGGCTGCGTCACACCAACGCTCCAGCCGAAAGCGCTCCAAATCGGAAAGGCCAGCGATCACGAACCCACAGGCAAACGCGCCAAGTCTGGAGAATCCGATGTCCGCCCGTCATCAAGTAGACGCTCCGCCAAGTCTGGAGGAACCGACGACCGCCCGTCAACGAGCAACCAGGCTAAATCTGGAGGAGTCGGCGATCGCGCATCAGCGAGCAAGTGCGCCGAACCCGCAAGAGGTGGCCACAAGGCTCCAGGTGAGCGGTCACGCTCCACAGTGGTCGATGGTCGCGCGCCTTCCAGTAAGCGCGCCAAGTCTCAGGGCACCGACGACCGCCCACCGACGAGCTAGCGCGCCAAGTCTGGGAGCGTCGCCGACCACCCGTCGACAAGGAAGCGCGCCACGTTGGGGTGTGCCGACGACCGCCCTCTAGCGAACAAACGCTCGAAGCCCGAGAAGACCAGCTGCCATACGCCATCGAACAAGCTCCCCAAGACTGAAAGGGCCGCTAACCACACGGCGTCAGCCGTCGGAACCACTGTCCATCAGAGTCCGCGAAATAAGGCAAAGGCAGCCGCCACTCCCAAACCAGCGTCGTCACACCGCGCGACGAAAAGTGAATCCCGCTCGACCGCAGGGGAACCGTCCGTCACCTCGAAGAGGTCCCGGAGTCGATCTGAGACGAAGAGTGAGGCGCCCAAATCGTCGGGCCACCCGTCGAAGAGCAAAACTCGCCGAGCCCCCGAGAAACGTCCGACCGCCGCGAGCGCGCAGAGGCGCGAACCGGCCATCGCAGCCACAAGCAGCAGGGTCGGCACGGAAGGGACGGGCGAGAAGAGACCGGCGACTGAGACTGCGGGACGGTCGAAGAGAACCGTCTCGACAAGCAACGACTCTCGTACGACCGTACCGGTTAACGACGAGGGACGAGCTGACCCGATCGGCGAGCCGAGTCGCGAGGCCGAGAACCCTACACCCGTCTGCCGATGTCGTTACGCGTTCAGTCACCGATCGACAAGCAGACGGAGCGGACCTACCACGGAGACCGCAAGGTAAGCCCCAAACGAGGCGAACGCGATAGAAGACAAGAAGATAGAACAACAAGAAAATATTGCCCCCGAAACCTTAAGAATAGAGACCGGACAGGGCCAACAGGAAATGAACCCCCGGAGTCATCGAAAACGGGCCCGCATGAGACGCCGGCGCGAGCGGCAGGTCGTAGAGAATCGGCTGCCTCCGTGGGAGAGTTCCCGTCCCCCCTGCTGTCACCACCGTCCGTGGCCAAGTTGATCGTGGCTGCCCCAAAGGTTGCGGACGCAACCGCCCACAATAGAATAGAAAATAATAATAAGAAATAGAAATAAGAGTCGAACATAACTGGAGTAAAATGAAGGAAATAAAATCGTTATTTTTAGTAAAGTAATTTTAGTATATTAGAATAATCGTTAGAATTAGTGACATAGCAGGCAGGCAAAGTCCATCGACAGCGACCAGCTGCTAAGGGTGCCATCGAGAGCAGCCCTGCGATCAGCTGCCGAAAGCTCAGGCGAGAGAGCGGTTATGCGGCGAAACACGAAAGCTAGCAAGAAATTGGGCTGCTGCCGCGAGCGACGAAAGGCACGTGCGCGCGCAGTTCAAATAGTGCGGACGAGCACTGGGACTAAACGAAAAGGAAAGAGGAAGAATATTTCGAAGAGGCGTAACTAGGAGGAAACCTGCAAGTGCTTCTTTAGTTACCTTTTTATTAACTAAATTATAATGAAGATTAATGCTAACATCATAACAAGAATAGGAATTAATAAGTTTCATCAGTAATAAATGAGATTAAGTGAAGCGAACATAGTAATATTATATCTGGGATGCCTTTGGGATCTCGCTAGTTGCTTTTGGTAAGATTCGTGAATACTTGTGAAAATTTCTCGGTAAGGAGTTGTCTGGTTTTGGAGTCGGGTGTGATAGGATTGGGGTTAGGATAATTTGAGAATATCATTAGTGGCTCTTAGACAGGCGTAGGATTTTGGCAGCGTGGCCTTGAAATTGTCCTGGTCTGGGCCGGAGTCGCTAACACGGTGTACACTTGCTGGTGCTAGTTGGATAGGGAGAATTGCCGGGTGAGAACCTGGCGAGGGCGGACACGTGGTCGAGGCGTGGCGCCTGACCCAGATAGGTAGCTTGGTCGAGGGAATTCCCTGACCTTCATAGTGTAGCGGTCCCAATCTAGTCGGCAGGCACGGTCTAGGCGGGGCCGTGTAGCGTTAGCGGTCAAGGGATCTCCCTTACCTAGTCGGCCGGCACGGTCACGGGGTACCTCGGACACGTGTGGTATTAGTGGTTACGGGAGCCTCCATAACCTAGCGGAGGGTGTGGTCATGGAGTCGTCCGGACCCGAGCCGAAGTAGGAGACGTGGCCGCGGTCGTGGTATATACCCGAACGACCGGGGACGATACAAGGGAGCCGAGAGATTAGCTCGGGCTTCTTTGTTCGTAGGGGTATCTTGAATTTGGGGTATATTAGATTAGGAACATTTGGAAGGCGGGCCTTCAAATTTGCCAAGAGAGAGTTTACATTGTCCTCCTAAAACCTAGCGTCCCAGTGACTTACAAGTTTTCTTGTAAACAACCTTGGTCAGACTGTGATTCATACCCCGGCCTAGGAACTACTTAACACTGTTCATCAAAAGCTGCTTGCGGAATATAGAGAATATTTCGCTAAATACGAAAAGGCTACAGTGAGAACATCGCAATACGGTGAACATTTTTACGATACGCCCGTGGTCGTCCAACGATACAACAACTGGGTGTGATACCTGCACCTGTCATTTTTATATTATAAGAAGCGAAAAACTCAAACATCTTATATCACATTCAACGATCATTCAACGATCGGTTTCCCTCCTCCTCCCCCAAAAAGGGTCACGGTCACATACCTGTCTTTTTATTAGGGTCATAGTCACGTACATACCTTTTTATTATGGTCACAGTAGGGTCATAAATCATTAATTATTCACCCCAGGGTAATTAAATTGAAAGCACTTCCTGTCACAGAATGAAAAGTTCCCTACTACTAACCGATGGTAAATTTCCATATAGTGCCTTCGGTTTAATCGCGAACTGAACTCGACGCCTGCGAAGCCGAGGCTGACACCGACAACAACTATAGACGTTACTTTTTGTCAAGATAGTGTCCTCGGAGTGAACCACGACA
>JAWNMO010000445.1:0-17324 GCA_035043915.1 Drosophila paramelanica
AAATATACATCGCATTTTTTTAACTTTGGCAAGGATAATTCTTTATACACATCATCACGTAACAGATTAAATTTGCTGCCTGTATCAAATAATGCTAAACAGCTTTTATTTGCGAAAATTACTTCTTTGGATGTTAAATCAGTTTTGTTCTTCACAACACACACGTTTGATTTGTCTTCCTTTTGCTTTTCAAAATGTTCTTTACAAAATTTTGATATGTGGCCAAACTGGTTACATTTAAAACATTTTCTACCTTTCTCCTTGTTCGTACAGGCGTTTGCTAAGTGTCCCTTTTCACCGCAGTTAAAGCAATTTAACTCTTTTTTGCCACTGTGATTACCACTCAGCATTCGCTTATCTTTTACACTTTTCTCGATCTTTTTATTTTTGCCACTTAACTTTTCATAATCTTTTAATTTATTTTTAAAATCGTTTAAGTTTTTTCCACCATACAATATTGATTTATTTATTGAGAGTTCGTCGATACCGTCGATCACATATTGCATCAATGAGTCGTCTTCAATATTTCCACGAGATGCAATGTCTTTCATTCGGTAAAAGTACTCAAAAATATTTTCGCTATTACTTCGTTTACTCTCACTCAATTTCATGTGTATTTGCTTGCTGTTCACTACTGATTTGAATTCGCTCAACAATGCACTCTTTAACGCAGTCCATGAATTTAAATGCTTTTCGCTCAAAACAAATAATTTCGCAATGCCTCTGAGTGATTTCTTTGCAAAAATGAGTGTTTGCAAATCACTCCAACCCATAAGCATAGCCTGCTCTTCGAATTCGGTAACCCATACTTCTACAGCTATTTCGTCACTACCGTTGAAAACTCTAATCGACTCCTCTATTTCGCGAAATCCTATAGCAAAGCGTTGTATTTGTAGATCGTTCGAATTTTGTCGGTTATCGTCGTTTCGCTTTGTGCTTCGTTCTGCCCGTGCACGTACGTTTTCAACCGCTGCTACTGCTTGAGCATTTTCTTCTTCTTCTTGTCTGAATTGCTGATCAAGGTCACTTCCTTGCACGTTACTTTCAAATTCTGCATCTTCGTCGCTGCTTTCCTCGTCTTCTTCGTCTTCATTGTTGCTGTACCCTAGCAATTGGCCGGCGAGCAAATTGTGAAATATATGTAACGGCATGTTCTCAACATTGTGACTTATTCCCAAAACTGCGCAAATCGATACAAGGTCACGCTCAGACAACTTTTCTTGTATGTATACTTTTTTGGCTAAGTACTTCGCGTCTTTTTCGTCATGTGCAAAACCAATGAATTCTCGCAAACGACGCCTATTATTTCTGTCTCCTTCGTGCTCAAAAACGAATTTGTGCAAAGCACAAATATTTTCCTTAGTTGCTGCTCTTAAGCTTTTTGAAATTAGTTCGTTTAAATTTGCCATTTTACTTCAGAGATGAGATTGCAAAAAAAAAATTTTGCTGTCTATTCTTTATTTCACAGTTTCAGCTTTTCACACTTTACGTCGTTTAATTTCACTGTTTTCTTCTTCAGTTTTTCTTCTTATTTTTTTTTTTTTCAGCTTAAAAAAAAGTTTGCTTCTTCACACTTCTTTAATTTTCTACAAAATAAATTGTTCCACTTTCGTCGTTTATCCCTTTTATCAAATTTAAATCCGAATCCCGGTTGAGCCCCCAAAATATGTGGGATTTTATTTAAAGGTAATGATTGAACAAAGGTAATGATTGAACAAAGGTAATGATTGAACAGGTAATTGATCTCGTTTGAGCAGCAGCTCTCGCAACCTCTATCGTCAAAGGCCGAACTCTAACTCCCTTCTTTCGCCGTCATCAGCATGCTTCTTCTTTTGCGGATTCGCAGGCTTGCGAATTCGCTTTCGCCACAAATCAGCTGCTGTTTATGTTTTATCAGAGATGGGAGTTGGCATGTTAACAGAAATACCAACCCACATATATGTAAGGTTATATTTAAAATAACCTATAGTTTATTGAATATTATATAGTTTGTAATGTTAAATATATTTAAACTGAAATCGCTAAGGAACAAGAGTTGAAAGGCAGACTGCTTCTTTACGGCTTTACGGCTTTACGGCTTTACGGCTTAACGGCTTAAATTCTTCGCTTACAACTGCTGATCACGATTTCTGCTTACGACTGCCCTCCTTGCTTACGCGACGATTATGCGATTCTCCAACAGCATCGATAGTTCTGCTTAATTTCGATAGCTACTCAGACCTAGCTTATCGCCGCCTGCCCACTCAACCCATCTTACATTCGGCCATCCTGCTCAGTCATCGGCCTCCGATGACCAAGCGTCTTCGTTGTCTGCTACATCTCCAAGCTTCAAATGATCGCAACTAGTTGCTGTGTTAATTGGTCCTTCAACATCCGCTGCTTTCCGTACCAAATAACGCCCGTTGCGCTTAACCTTTGTAATTTCATATGGTCCGAGGTATTCGCTAGCCAGCTTTTTCCTGCCACAAACTGTGTACGACGGATTGCGACGAGGTCTCCCTCCTTATATCCATACTCGGGCTTTCTTTTTTTGTCATACCGCTTTTTATAATCCTGTTGAGCTTTTTCAATGTCTGCTTTTGCGGTTCGTCGAGTCCCCTGCCTCTCCTCCTCAAAGTTGTCATACATCTCTTTTTCCAGCAACTGCCTGATGTCATCGTCAGCATTATTTTTCATTTTGATGCCAAACAGCAGTTCAAAGGGCGATCTCTTTGTGGTCACATTAATAGTGCTGTTTATGACTCTTTGCACTCTAGCCACGAACATAAACCATTTCTCGGGATTCTTTGATGACATTTTTGCTATAATTCCGAGTATTGAACGGTTAACGCGCTCTATTTGTCCGTTTCCCCTTGGTACTCATGTGGTGCTCCACACATGTTCGATTCCATTTTCCTTGACATGTTGCTCAAACGTTGTCGACGTAAATGCTGCTCCTCGGTCGCTTATAATCCGCACGGGAATTCCGAAGACTTCACACCAAATTTGCAGCTTCTTCAGAGCTTCGTCACAATTTGTAGTTTTGGTTGGGTACATCCATACAAATTTCGTGAAGGCGTCTACCATAGCGAAAATATATTTATACTGCTCAGTCGTTGCATCCATTGGTCATAGATGATCTACATGTAATGTATGCAACGGCTCATTTCCCTTTTCCACTTGATATAGGAAGCCCTCCTTTTTGCCAAATTTTCTATTAAAAATGATGCATTTGATGCAATTATTTATCAATTGTACCACCTTACCCTCCAGGTGTGGTATCCAGTAGTTTTGTTAAACAGCGTGCATTGTTTTCTTGAGTGCAAAATGTACGACATTGTGGGCCTCTGCGATAACTTCTCGCTCCATTTGCTTTGGCCCTACCAACAAATCCGTCCCTTGCACCGATTTGAACAACAGACCGCCTTTGATTTTAAAATTTTCATATGGCCGGCTGGCCACAATTTCTGAAATTGCTTTCGTCATTTCATCACCTTGCTGCGCTTTTTGAATCCGAGCTGAAATTTCTGATGTGACCAACGGCTAAGACAGTCCACGTGCTTTAGACGATCTCCAGCTCTATGTTCAACCGTGATCTCGTTGGCCTCCAGGTACAGCACCCACTGCGCTACCTCCCTTGGCACATCCTTCTTATTCAAAGTCTGTTTAAATGCAGCACAATCTGTAACCAACTTGAATGGGATGCCGAGTACATATTGGCAAAACTTTTTGTATGCTAAAAATATCGCTTTAGCCTCTTGCACATAACTGTGCTGGTGAGCCTCTGCTTCTGTGGTTTTCTGACTCCAGTATGACACTGGAAACAAATAACCGTCATGCCATTCCAAAAGGGCGGCGGCAAATCCATCTTTGGACGCGTCTGTGTGTATTTCAGTTCTTGCGTCTCTCTGATAAATGCGTAAGACCGGCTCATTGCTCAAAGCATCCTTCAACATCTGGACTGCTTGCTGCTCTTCATGCTCCATACGGAATTGCACCTCCTTGCTTAGCAGATCCGTCAGTGGTTTCGCAATCTGGGAGTAACCCTTTATAAACTTGCGAAAACCCCAGGAATGACTGAACAGCTTTTATATTTCGCGGTAATGGAAACATGCTAATCGTTTTTGTTTTTTCCAGTCCAGGTTTGATTTGACCAGCTTCGATAATATGTCTCAGGAAATGGATCTTCGTTTGCATAAAGTGGCACTTCTTCCATTTTATTTTTAAATCATATTCCGCTGCTCTTTGAAATACTTGTTTCATCTTATTAAAACATATGTCAGCTGTTACTCCACTTATGATAATATCATCCATGTACAAGTCCAAAATATCTTCATTTATCAAATTTTGAAACACGTTGTTTACAAAGCGAATGAAAATTGCTGGCGAAGTACAGAATCCAAACGATGCTCTGTTGAATTCGAACAGACCCTCTTTCGTACTGAATGCCGTAAACTTTTTGCTGCTGTCCTCAACTGGGACATGGAAAAAAGTTTTTGCTGCTGTCCTCAACTGGGACATGGAAAAAGCAATTTTCCAAATCCATAACGGTGAAAAATCTAGCTTCTTTTAATTTTCCAAAACCTCATCGACTACCGGTCCAGGAAAGCAATCCTTTAAAACCATCTTATTTAGTTGACGGTAGTCAACGCAAACTCGATTGCTGCCATCCTTCTTTTTTAGGAGCACTACACGGCTAGCAAAGTTTGATAACGAGCGCTGAATCACGCCTGTATCCAGCCACTCGTTGATTTGCTGCTTCACTGCTTCCGCCTCGCTGTTAGCGATACGGCTTGGTACATGTCGAAATGTCATAATGTCTCCGTCTGGCACGATTTTTAGCTCGATAGGACACTCAGCTGTTTTTGGCATCGAACAATACTCCCGAATCATCAACTGCACCTCCTCTTTGAACTGATCAGGCAACATCCACCGATGGTGAATTTCCACATCGTGTCTTCGGATTTATCGCGAACTGAACGCGAAGCTTGCTAAGCCGAGGCTGACTCCGCCGACAACTATGGACATTACATTTTGTCAAGATAGTGCCCTCGGAGTGAACCACGACATATCTTTCAGGTTGCTGCCGCGTTCCATCTAAACACAAAGTTTTCTAAGTCAAGGCTGACAGTGCCGACACTAACGGAGTTTAAATATTGTAATGTAACCACGACATATCTTTCGGTTTGCCACCGCGTTCGATTGGATTACGAAGATTGCTAAGTCGAGGCTGATGCCGGCGACATTTACCGATGGTGAATTTCCACATCGTGTCTTCGGTTTTATCGCGAACTGAACGCGAAGCTTGCTAAGCCGAGGCTGACTCCGCCGCCAACTATGGACGTTATATTTTGTCAGCATAGTGCGCTCGGAGTGAACCGTGACATATCTTTAAGGCTGCTGTCGCGTTAGATCTAAACACAAACTTTTCTAAGTCAAGGCTGACAGTGCCGACATCAACGGAGCTTAAATATTGTAAGCCGCTTGCTTTCGCGGTTAACCACGACATATCTTTCGGTTTACCACCGCGTTCGATTTGAACACAAAGATTGCGAAGTCTAGGCTACCCTATCTCCCGATGGTAAATTTGCACATCGAATCTTCGGTTTTAACGCGAACGGGCCGCGAAGCTTTCTTAGCCGACGCTATAGAATTTTCATTTTGACAATTTAGTGCCCTCGGGGTATATTAAGTCATATCTTTCAGGCTACCGCCGCGACTGGTCTGAACACAAAGTTTTCTTTGTCAAAGCTGACTCCGCTGACATCAACAGAGGTTAAATTATTGTCAACCGCGTGCTCTCGGGGTTTAAGACGACATATCTTTCGCGTTGCCGCCGCGTACGATTGGATTACGAAGATTGCTAAGTGGAGGCTGACGCTGGCGGCATCCACCGATGGAAAATTTCCACATCGTGTCTTCGGTTTTGTCGCGAACTGAACGCGAAGCCTGCTAAGCCGAGGCTGACTCCGCCGCCAACTACGGACGTTACATTTTGTCAAGCATAGTGCGCTCGGAGTGAACCACGACATATCTTTAAGGCTGCTGCCGCGTTCAATCTAAACACTAAGTTTGTCTAAGTCAAGGCTGACAGTGCCGACATCAACGGAGCTTGAAATATTGTAAGCCGCGTGCATTCGCGGTTTACCACGACATATCTTTCGGTTTACCACCGCGTTCGATTGGATTACGAAGATTGCGAAGTCTAGGACTGACACCGGGGACATCTACCGATGGTAAATTTGCACTTCGAATCTTCGGTTTTATCAGCGAACGGAACGCGAAGCTTTGTAAGCCGAGGCTATAGAATTTACATTTTGACAACTTCGTGCCCTCGGGGTGTATCACGTCACATCTTTCAGGCTACCGGCGCGACTGGCCTGAAGACAATAGTTTTCTAAGTCGAGGGCTGAACAGTGCCGTAAATTTCCACATCGTTTTTTTTGGTTTTATTGCGAACTCAACGCGAAGCTTTCTAAGCCTAGGCTACAGAATTTACATTTTGACAAATTAGTGCCCTCCGGGCTTACCACGCGACCGGCTACCACCGCGATCGACCTGAACACAAAGTTTTCTAAGTCAAGGCTGACATCTGCCGACATCAACACAAGTTGATAATATTATCAACCATCTTGTCTCTCGGGGCTTCAACACGATACTGATCTTGTAAGTTTGCCAAGCCGCGGTTACAGACTTGACATTACGAAGATTGTTGAAGTGGATGCTGACGCCGACGGCATCCACCGATGGTGCAGTTTCCACAGTCGTGTATTCGGTTTTATCGCGAACTGAACGCGAAGCTTGCTAAGCCGAGGCTGACTCCGCCGACAGCTATGGACGTTACATTTTGCTCAACATAGTGCCCTCGGAGTGAACCACGACATATCTTTCAGGCTGCTGCCGCGTTCGATCTGAACACAAAGTTTGTCTGAGTCAAGGCTGACAGTGCCGACATCAACGGAGTTTAAATATTGTAAACCGCGTGCATTTGCGGTCTTACTACGACATATCTTTCGGTTTGCCACCGCGTTCGATTGGATTACGAAGATTTATAAGTCGCGACTGACGCCGACGACATTCAATCAATGGTTTATTTCCACATCGTGTCTTCGGATTTATCGCGAAGTGAACGCGAAGCTTGCTAAGCCGAGGCTGACTCCGCCGACAACTATAGACGTAACATTTTGTCAACATAGTGCCCTCGGAGTGAACCACGTCATATCTTTCAGGCTGCTGCCGCGTTCGATCTGAACACAAAGTTTGACTGAGTCAAGGCTGACAGTGCCGACATCAACGGAGTTTAAATATTGTAAACCGCGTGCATTTGCGGTTTACTACGACATATTTTTCGGTTTGCCACCGCGTTCGATTGGATTACGAAGATTTATAAGTCGGACTGACGCCGACGACTTCAATCAATGGTTTATTTCCACATCGGGTCTTCGGATTTATCGCGAAGTGAACGCGAAGCCTGCTAAGCCGAGGCTGACTCCGCCGACAACTATAGACGTAACATTTTGTCAAGATAGTGCCCTCGGAGTGAACCACGTCATATCTTTCAGGCTGCTGCCCCGTTCGATCTGAACACAAAGTTTGACTGGGCAAGGCTGACAGTGCCGACATCAACGGAGTTTAAATATTGTAAACCGCGTGCATTTGCGGTTTACTACGACATATTTTTCGGTTTGCCACCGCGTTCGATTGGATTACGAAGATTTATAAGTCGGACTGACGCCGACGACTTCAATCAATGGCTTATTTCCTGCTATGACCTTTAACGCTGAGCCTAGGAAATCTAGGCTTCTGGTCATTCTTTGGTGTATTTTAACGACGGACAGTAAGCTCTTAATATGATCTATATCTGCATATAATAATTTCCGCATGTGTAATTGTGGGAATAGCTCTATTAAGTTTTCGGTTTCATCTGCAATGGCATTAAATTCCGTCAGGTTACTTGAATGCCTAAAATAGTCTCTTTGTTCCCATACCAATACCTCTCCGTATATTATCGAAATATAATTGGAATGCGAATAGTCGATAATCCGACTCTGTACTAAACCTAGCATTAACAAGATTGCAAATTGAACCCTGTAAAAAAGACAAATAAAGTTTGTGCCGTTAGTACTATGAATTTAGCTGCTGGCTCTTATTCTAACTAATTTTTCTAACTGCTACCTTAGGTTGTCTTATGGACCACCCTCCCTTTAATGAGAGCGGACTTGTCCGCCTGAGAATCTAGAACGTAAAGACCAGAGGCTACAAAACCACCGGGTAAGGAGGCATTTGTATTGCAATCGCCACATTGTTGGTTACAACGTTTAAATTCGCAGTTAAAAAAAAGGGTAGCAAGTGAGGAAAATTGCTTTTTCCACTAACGATATGTGGACAAAAAATAAAAAAAATTTCAATTTGATTGCAAAAAAAGTTAAGGAACAGAGAGAACAAGCCACGGTGTCAACGGAGGCTGTCCTTATGAACAATTCTTCCCCCAATGAGGACCGTTGTCCCTAGATCTGCCTCGACCTTCTTTCCAACATAAAGGGGCGATAGCTTGTTTTCCAATCTGCGGTTCGTCTTAACCAGAACCTTTTCGCCTACTTCAAAAACCCTGTTTTGTCTGGTTGCATTACATTTTTAAGTACAGCTTGCTGTGCTTTTTTGATTTTTCTATTATTTTCTGTCGAAACTCGACAGATGTGGCATGTATGACGTCCAGCGGTCTTTGGTTCGTGACCGAGTGGATTGACTTGTTATACTCCACTGTTGCCCTCATAATTAGCTCAACTGTATCGCTGGCTTTTTTTTATCCATTTTTAGGCTTCGAGCTATGTCCGTCAAGGTGCTATGAAATCTTTCTACCTGGCCATTGGAAACGCTATGTAAGGGTGGCGAGATAGCAATGTCTAAATCGTAATTATTTTTCAAAAGGGACACTATTGTTTCAGAATTGATAGGGATTCGTTGTCGCAGAATATCGTTTTGGTTTTAGGGAACAGATTGATCAGCTGAATAATGGTAATTTTTAGGTCAATTATTGTTTGTGACGGTATTGGTTGGACTACTGCGAATTTAGAGAATTTGTCTACACAGGTAAGGAAGAACGTCTTATCGGTGGAAAAAATGTCCATTTGCAACATTTTGCTCGCATATGAAGGTATTGGTGAGATTCCCAGTTTTTGTTTTTGTGGATGTCTATCATATGTTGTTTTTGTGCATACTTTGCAATTTGTGACAACTTCATTTGCCAAATTATTCATTTTGGGAAAGTAGTAGTCACGAAGGACTTGCTTAACATTTTCCTGTGTGGCTATGTGCGCTCGCTTGTTTTCTGTCGTAATGATTTCTAATTGCTCGTTTTTGTCAGTAATATCTGTCACATAGTTTTTGCAATGCCACAACTTAGTGGCTGGGAACAGCTCGTGTTGAAAGCTAGCGAGCATTAGAGGATCGCAGTAGATTGCGTTGACTGCATCTGGGATGATGAGTGGTTTTAATGTCTCGAATAGTGAAACTTTGTCCACGAAGCTTATAAGGTGGCAAATTTTTTTGCCGAAGATTATCATTTTCCTCTCTAAGACAATTTGGTTTTTAAAACAATTTAATGGCTTGTCAGTTGTCTCTACCGTGTAGATTAACGAGGTCTCACTGTGAATGGTTGCAACGTCCGATAAGGGCTCGTCTTGCATTGCGTTCACATTTACTCTGGATAGGGCATCGGCCACAAAATGTTCCTTACCCGGATTGTAGAACACCTTGGCGTTGTGTTCGTCAATGAATGCTTTCCATCTTTTGATCTTTGCATTCGTATTTCTGTCAGAGACGGCGAAGGTCGGTGAATATATTTATCCATAGAAGCATCAGTGGTCAAATCAAAAGCTTTTTTAAAGTCTGGGTACATGAGGATGACATCTTCTGATGCCAAAATACTCCTCAGAGTTTCGAACGCACTGCGTTGAGTTTCGTCGATCTCAACTGGGACCTTTTTGGACATGTGTTTACTCACGGAACCGTTTTCTCCTTTGAGAATGTTGGTTAGTGGCCTAACTATTGCTGCAAAAATCCTTTATAAAGCCTCTGTAGTGGTTGGCTAGGCCAAGAAATGATCGCAGGCTGAATAAGGTTTTTGGCTCAGGGAATTCCTGCATGGCTTTCACCTTCTCAGGGTCGGTTCTGGCCCCGTTTTTTGTTACCACGAATCCCAGAAATTCGACGCTTTCTTTGAAAACCCTGGTCTTTTCTTGGGCAACATGCATGTTAGCATTGCACAGACATTCCAACACCGTGTTTATGTGTCGGACATGATCGGCTTCGTTCGCGGAAAAAATTATGACGTCGTCAATGTACACATAACAAAACTTTCCTATGTGTTCTCTGAGGACATCATCGATGGCTCTTTGAAAAATGCTCTCCGCATTTTTCAGTCCGAAAGCAATTGACAGAACTCGTATTTTCCCCCATTGACCGTAAACGAGGTCTTTTCGCGATCATGTTTTGCCAAATAAATTTGGTGGTAACCCGATTTTAAGATTTGCTAAAATCATGGGAATACTCGGCATTGGGTATCGATCGGCTATAGTTCGCTCATTGAGCTTCCTAAAGTCGATTACCAACCGTTTGTTTTTGTTGCCGTTGGTGTCGAAACCTTTTTTGTCGACGACCCAAGAAGGGCTGTTGTACGGCGATTGGGATGGCCTAATTATACCATCTTTTAGCAATTGTGTGATTTCATTGTTTACGAAATCTGAGACATCCATAGGATGCGGGTATAATTTTGAATAGACCGGCTCGTTATCTATGGTTCGAATGGTGGCAATGACAGAAGTATTGAAAAGTAATGCCTCGTTGGAGGTCGAAAATGCCCTTGCTCTCTTCAACGTCATAGCCTTGAACTTTTGCTAACACAGTTTGGTACTTTAATGCCGTTTACATCTGTAAAATTTACACTTTCACAGTCGTGATATTGTAGTTGCTCAGAATTATCTTTATAACTGAGCGTGCTCTCCTGTAAATTTAAAGCTTCTCCGGCTCGCGTTAGCAAGTCGAAGCATATGATAGCATCAACTGAGGTGAGGATGTCTAATATAAAAAATGGGGATACTTGGCCAAATATGTTCATAAGGCACTTTTGATTTACCTCGCTCGTGCCGTGTATCAGCTTACGGTAAACGGATTTTCGGCAGAAACTACGTTTTTTAGCTCCTTTATGGGCTTAACGTAGTTTTTTCCGCCCCTGTGTCTATCAGGATTTTTATTGTTTTATCACCCAGCTGCCACATGATGAAAGGCAGCCGGGAGCATTCCCTAAAAAATTAACTAAGTCATTGTCGTAGCCTGCCTCACTGTCATCTTCAATGTCAGCAAGGGCGGCTTCTGCAGCGTTTACATAATTGGGCTCTTGTTCTTCCTGGGTATTTCGAATGTCATTGTTTAAGCGCTGACGTCTTTGGCCAGTAGCTCGGTCAGATGTGTTTGACCTTTTTTGTGGCTGTTAAACTTGGGGTTGGGGTTTCCCAAAATAAGTACGTTGCTTGAATTTGTAAGAGGAATCGATTTCCATCGGTTCGGGCTTTTGACCTGACTCCTCTCTCTTATATCTCTCTTGGGTGTGATTGTTACTATGGGTCTGCTGTCTTTTCATGTAATGTGGATTCCTTTCTTTTCCACGCTCACGCTTTCCAAATTTTCCCTGTCTTGAACCCTGTGGGCGACTCCTGTTCTCTTCCATAACCTGCTCTATCTCAGCCATAGCCTTGGCATACGTGGCTGAAAACGCGCTTCGTTCTATGCTTGCCTCAGCTTATCTGGCTAATGCCAAAGCGAATGGTAAGTCTTTCGGCTGTGCCGGAAAAACTACTGCATTAGGCGATTTTTCCATGCCAGAGATAAATGCGTAAAGCGCATCTGACCTAACTTCCTTATTGAGCAATGTGGCTTGCTCGGTTTCATGCGTCATCACAATTTTATTAGTGACGAGTGTTAACTTTCTTTCTACCTGACCATTTCAAGTCCCTGCCTCAACAATTTTAGCGATGTCTTATCAGCGTAGGAACAAGTTAACCTGGCTATTATAGCGTCAAAGTTAAGCACTGTATTGTGCTAAAACTGCTCTTGCCGCCCCTCTGATTTTGTTCCTAATTATTGTGACGGCTTGATAGTAAGCGCAGCTGCCATTAAATGATTTGAATAGCTCGTAAGCATCACACGCTGATTGCCTCCATGCTACGTGTTCATCGGATCCGCCACTAAACTCGGGGACAGACTTTATAATGTCGAGAGGGATATCGCATTTGGTTTCTGGTTGGACAGAAATTCGTTAATAACTTTGCACTCGTGGTGTTTCAATGCATAAGTTGCTTACTTTTAATGTCATGGCGTCTAGCTGAGACAATAACCTTTGTTCTTGCTGAGCAAGAGCTTGGGTAAGAGCATTCTGAATGAAACTTTGTGTGTTTTCTGGGTCCACGATCATTTGGTTGTGTGACGTGCTAGCATCAGGGGGCTGTACTTGGCTAACACTGCGGTTTCGTATCTGGCTAAAGTGAGACACGTCAGGGGTCTGCACTTGGCTAAAGCTGTGGTTTTGTACCTTGCTATTATTTTCTGTTTCCCAGCCTATATCGCTATCACTATCGCACTCCACCTTTATGAGTCTGGTTATGTCTAATCGGCTCATATGCCTGCTATTTTAATTATTTTAAATCACTTACTTAACTTTTCGCCTGTGCATGAAACTCAAAAATTAAACTCAATTCAAGAAGCGATAAACGCAACGGCTTAAAATGAATTCAAATATTTCGTTTTTAATTGCTACAAGTACGGTAATTTGATTTTTTTTTTATTTATATATATATCTATTTTTTTCTGATTTGAAGACTGCTTTTGAATAAACTTACATGGTTTTTCAAAATCTTCTGTCTCAGGTCTGAATCCTATGTAGCTGGGCGCCAATTACAGTATGTTCCAGTCCCGCGTTGATCTCCTTGGTCCAAAGGTAGGAAGAGTATCGTTGTTTCCACGGTGATCTGCTGATTTCGGTGGGAAGCTGACTGGCTTCTATTGCTGGCCTCGGGCGCAGACAATAATGAAAGATATAAGTTTGTTTATCGGCAATACCGGAGTTACTTAATTTATTTAGGCGACTTACAAGTTGCGCATTGCATGTAGAACTGAAACTAAATACAATAAAGGCATATAGCTACACCTAAAGGCGGAAATTAAAAAGTTACAAAGTTGCAGTCGGCAAGCCGACTCATCATAAGCGCTAACATAGCCACTTGCAACATAGTCAAGTGTCATGTTACCGCTGCTGACCGAAAAGCGGGGCGCTGAACTTCTGTGTCAGCGGAATGAATTTGGAGCGAATGGGTATGATATTCTTATACATATTTACATATACATATTTACGTTAACTCTTGTGTGTTAACTACTCCCCCTTCATGTTTCTGACCGTCCTCGGTCACCTTTTAGCTATTGATAATCCCTTTCACCTTCCTTGAAGTCTGCCATTTTTTACGACCAGCTAGATGATGATGAAGTTGCTGATGGTAATGCTGGTAGCGACGCCGACTGTTGCCATGCGCTTGGATGTTTCCGTGGATGCCAACTCATTTTTGAAGTTGTTGATTACCTGGAGATTTTGGTTATTCAGCCTGTAGAGCTGGGGCATGCTTAGCACTGGGTCATGGCCGATGATGTTGAGTAGGGGCGACCCCTTCCCTATGATCTCGCGCTCATTCACATATTTTGTGCCATTGATGGTAGCGGAGAATTTAAAGGTGACGAGGTGGGTTCCGTTTGTTACGACTTCCAGGCCATCGTCAGTGCTTACATTGGGTGTGCTCTCGTTGATGATGATGACACCATCGTCTATTAATGCTACTAGTTCGAGGTGGCTCGGCTGTGTTCGGCATGAGGCAGTGCCACCAGCGTATATTGCTCGTGCGCAGGAGTCCTGCGCTGTGAGCTTGCAAACACAGGCGTAGGTTGTTGACACGCACTCGTTGTCTGCTATTATGTCATCGTTGCAATCGGCTACGGTGTCGTCTTGTATTTGTAGTGCGACATGTTGGTGGGAAACGGGGTAGACAGTAACCTTCTTTCAGATGGATTTTATCCTAGGATAGGCTATTAATATGTGGACTACATTTTCGGACTGGAGGATCTTAATTTTTTTATTATATTTCTTGCTAATAAGGTTTCATACAAATGCGGTGCATCCACTAAATTATTCTTTCTTGCCTTTATGATTTCGTTTACTGTGTCAGTAAGTTTGTTGACTTGCCTTTGCGTCTCCGAGTGAATAATCATTTGCCTATTGCTTGCATCGATCAATTGGGATTCGGACCATCTAGTCTTTTCGAAGTCGGAGGCATCTGGTGTGCCTGCTATGACCTTTAACGCTGAGCCTAGGAAATCTAGGCTTCTGGTCATTCTTTGGTGTATTTTAACGACGGACAGTAAGCTCTTAATATGATATATATCTGCATATAATAATTTCCGCATGTGTAATTGTGGGAATAGCTCTATTAAGTTTTCGGTTTCATCTGCAATGGCATTAAATTCCGTCAGGTTACTTGAATGCCTAAAATAGTCTCTTTGTTCCCATACCAATACCTCTCCGTATATTATCGAAATATAATTGGAATGCGAATAGTCGATAATTTTGGTTTTCCATCGCGTTCGTATTGAACACAAAGATTGCTAAGTCGAGACTGACGCCGTCGACATCTACCGATGGTAAATTTCCACCTCATGTCTTCGGTTTTATCGCGAACTGAACGCGAAGCTTTCTAAACCGAGGCTACACAATTTACATTTTGACAAATTCGTGCCCTCGGGGCTTACCACGCGACCGGCTACCGCCGCGACTGGCCTGTACACAAAAATTTCTAAGTCAGGGCTGAAAGTGCTGACATCAACAGAAGTTAAATTTTATCAACCACGTGCTCTCTGGGCTTAGAACGATTTATCTTTCCGCCGCGTTCGATTGGATTACGAAGATTGCTAAGTGGAGGCTGACCTCCATCTCGGGTCTTCTGTCTTATCGTGAACTGAATTTGAAGCTTGCTAAGCCAAGGCTACAGAATTTACATTTTGACAACTTTCGTTAGTAGTAGGGAAATGTTCCTTCTGTGACAGGAAGTGCTGTCAATTTAATTACCCTGAGGTGAATAATTAATGATTTATGACCCTACGTGACCATAACCCTAATAAAAAGGCAGGTACGTGACCGTGACCGTGGAGTTAGTGAGGGAAACCGATCGTTGAATGATCGCACTTGACCCTTTTGATGAGGAGGGGAGTGAGGGTAACCGATCGTTGCATGGGTAAAAGTGACATTTTTAGGAAAGGGGAACTGGGAAAGTGCCACTCCAATTTTATTATCTATGCCTTTTCAGAAGTTGTGTGGGTGCCCGATCATTAAAATTCAGATTTAAGGTGTGAGCTTATGAGATCACGTACAAAAAGTGCACGCATAGACTTGTTCGTGTACTTTTTATACCCTGAACCCATTGAAAATGGGTAAAAAAGGGTATAATGGTTTTGTGCAAATGTATGTAACAGGCAGAAGGAAGCATCTCCGACCCCATAAAGTATATATATTCTTGATCAGCATCACTAGCCGAGTCGATTTAGCCATGTCCGTCTGTCTGTCCGTCTGTCTGTCCGTCTGTCCGTCTGTCTGTATGAACGCGTCGATTTCAGAGACTACAAAAGCTAGAAAGCTGATCTTGGTCTCAATCAATTCGTATATACCATACGCAGATCAAGTTTATTTCAAAACATCGATAGCTCCTTCCGTTTTCTTATTATCGATATTTATCGCTTTTTTGACTCGGTCTTTTAAGCATAACTCCCAAACTATAAGAGCTAGAGCCACCAAATTAATTTTTTTATGTTGCGTACAACATACGAAGAATTTAAATATTTCAGGTTTTGGATACCTCCCCCCAATCGCCCCCAATATTGAAAAAACCATAAAAACAAAGTAAATCAAATACTACACACGTGCAAATTGGTTTGTACATACATTTCGATGATCTGAATAAGTCCTGAAAATTTCATAACGATCGTACATTTAGTTTACGAGCAAATCAAGAATTTATTTTCAGTAGTGGGGGCAAAGCGCAGCTGCTTGGCAATTTCTGTGTTCATGTGCACGCATACATATGCATATGCAGAATTTGTCTTGCGTTTTTCTAGGAATTTTTTTGGCAACGGTTAAATTGAATTTTAACACAACGAAGCGAAGTAAGAGCGTGGTCCAGTGGGTAAGAGTTGTGCCGCGTAACGCGGAGGACCGGGTTCGAATCTAGCAATGGTATGGTAGAGCAATGTTGAATTACTTTATTTTTTCGTTATTAATAATTATTATTATTATTAATTTGTATCGTTTTAATGACAAGTGCAAAATTTTCGTTTTCCTTGACTTATTGCGATGGTTAACTAATGTTATATCATTCGCGAAAAATGTGGTAGTGTGGTGCAGTTGGTAAGAGTCGTGCATCTTAAGACGGAGAGAGCGGGTTCGAGCCCCGGCTGTGGAACATTTCTTTTTCCGCTGGTAATTGTTTTTTTTTTTACATTTTTAAAAGGCTCAATACTCATCAACTGCCGAGAGGTTGTGTGTATGTGTTCATTTCTGGGTTCAGGGTATCTACTAGTCGGGCGGCCCCGACTAGAGCAATCTCACTTGTTTGAGGGTGAAATAAGGGACTGCTAATTAAAATGCAGATTTGAGGTGTGAGAACACGAGCAGGCAAGTGCACGCACCGATTTGTTCGTCTACTTTTCGGGGGTGGGGGATAAGGGACTGCTAATTAAAATTCTGATTTTAAGTGTAAGGGCATATGAGATCACATGCGCACATGTGCATGCATCGACTTGTTTGTCTACCATTTCGGGGGGTGGGATAAGGGTCCGTGCAGGCACGTGCGCACACGCTTAATTATTTAATTGACTCTCCCTTTTTATACGGGATTGAGAATTTATATTTTTATTTGATTGCTTCATTCATATACAATTGTACAATTTGTTTAAACATTTTTCTAACTTAGGAGTACATAGTTTTATTTATTTATCATTCTATTGCTTAATTTAGTGTGCTGTGATATAAGATGTTTGAATTTTTCGCTTCTTATAATATAAAAATGATAGGCGCAGGTATCACACCCAGTTGTTGTATCGTTGGACGACCTCGGGCATATTCTCACTGTAGCCTTCTCGTATTTAGCGAAATATTCTCTTTATTCCTCAACCAGCTTTTGATGATCAGGAAAAACCATTCAATCAAACTCCAATAGAAAATCGTCAATTTTCTTTATATGCAAGGAATATCCAAATTT